>JAMKCH010030144.1:0-17508 GCA_023653785.1 Ophioderma brevispina
TATTCTATGCTACAAATTGTAATGTTTATTTTTGCTCAATAGTAGATGAAAGATCTGACCTGTGATGAGTATCATAATATGAAAAAACTCATGTCGCAAAAGGTCGATTGGCCTGTTTGGAGACTCATGCGATATTTACCCCTGTTTACTAATAAAATAGTTTTTAGTTTTTCCCCCTACTAATCAATGAAACAGACTATTTTTGCCGCATTTGGACAATACTAAATACATGGGTTGAGCACCCATTTAAACACTTTTAATCCATTCATCATACATGTCATACTTTTTTTTATACTTACACTCAAATTGTAATGACAGTTTTATCACGTTTAGAAAGTGTAGAACCAAAAAACAACCTTCTGTAAAATCTTTTCCTGTTAATAAAATTTAATCATTACAATTGTAGTCAATAATTATTGTAATAAACCGATCAACATTTTCCTTAGTCACTAACAGTAGACGTATAAATTCGCGTATCACTCATGACACACTGTGAGGCGCGTCATAGTTTTTCTTATTTCAATTGCAAAATTAAAGACGGTTGACTTTGTCAGTGAGATATATCACATAGTCAAGTTTTTTTTTTCTATAAATCTTTACCGTGTCGTAGTCTATAGAAGCAGTAGCTTCATCCCTGTACTATGATTGCGGAGTTGCGCAGACTGCTCCGCAACCGAAAAGTGGCCGCTGACCACCGCTGAAGTTTTTCGCGCCTCCTCAGACACTTCATAATATATAGCAATGAAGCTTGCATTCATGCAATATCTTTTGTATTTGGTTATCGAATAAGTTGACAAACAAGCCAATGCCCCTTAACCTCTATTGAATCCCTGAATTTAGAATATGTTACACCTGAATTTGTTGTTGGAAAGATGCCAGTTTTTGAGCGCATTTTAAAGAACTTTTGGTGATGAACATTGTGGAGATGTCATTAACCAACATAGAAACACGCCTTTCAGAATTGGTAAATGAATATAGTTAATTGAGAAAAATATTTTTTTTTTAACAACAATTTCTATGGGCAACTGAACCTATCATAAACAAGTTTCTAACTACGGATCAGGTGTTGAATTTGTGCAAACCGGCGAGTGTCTTTATACGAGCAATCTGCAAAAGCCATTTTCATTCTAATACAATTGATTAGTAAAAAAAAAAAACCCACATAAACATTTCATATTGTCGCTGTTGCCATTTTCGTAATGTTGTGATTGCGAACTGCATAACAAGCCTATACAAGGTGCGAGAAACCCGCAATTATGGTCAATAGACATGATTGCCTAGCCTTGTTTTCAAGATATTCTTGGTGATTTTTACATTTATTTTTACTTTTTGAATATTAACAGTTTGTACCGTTGTTTGATTTTTACTTACTTACCGAGACCAGCACCCAGTTCTGAAACAACTGATTTCAATTGAGCAATTCTAAGCAGTCCATAATTCGTCATCCGTTTTCGTTCCTTCTGGATCAAGATTTCCTCTACACAGTGATAAGAGTTAAGGTTGTTTCTTTCTCTCCTAAAACTTGCTTAAAGGCATACAGTGAGTTGTTTTTTAAAATGCGAAAATCTGAACAAAATAATAAAATACCGAGTATAGAACGCTTGCCCATCTACATGTACCTCATAAAAAAACATAATGCCCATGGCATTAAAGAGCCAAAAAACCGGTTACAAAAAAAACCTCTGTTACCTATATTTGCAATTATAGTCGAGGGTCCAATAAGCTTTGGTACTTGTTTAAGGGTGAGCGGGGCGATAGAATCTCTACAATAGTTTTACATCGGTTTTGTGATAGAAAAGAAGAGGAAACTGAAAGGCAAGCGCTTCAATATTGAGCTTATTGACAAGGTTGATGGGCCTATTCTTACCTACTGTCCCCGGAACATCATGGATCATTGTTGAATAATAGACAAACGACGACGGCGAAGGGTAGGTAAAGGTATCTGCGATATCTTCATCACCGTCTATGATTATACGTCCTGGTAGGTGTTTAAAGAGTAACGATAAAATCTAAGAAAAGATACGTCTGTGTAGATTGTAAGATGCGATATATTTTTTAGATGAGGATTTGAAACCCTAGTTGTATAGGTTGTGTTTTTATTAACCCTGACATACTTATGGGCACTCGAAAATAGATTACATAATGCGTCCGACTCTTCCAAACACACGAATCGATCAAAAGCAACATTTCGATATATCGGCGATTGAAGTTTTTAGAGAAGTATAACTTGTCTATCGAAATTTGAAAAAATGTTAGGAAAGTGATTATTAGGTGTAGACACATAGATATTGTGGACATTGAACACGTTATATTTTTGATTTGAACACGCTTTCCAATCAAGTATCCTTTGTTTTCTTGTTAAATTTAATTATGATTGGTCTGTTTAGAAAAACTAAAAAACGTCCTCGGTTTCTATGTCTGATCGGCCTCACACGTGTTATTGAATGTACTTTTGCCTTTCGAAGGCGCTAGAATCCTACGGTTTTTGTACGATTTTGCTACAGTTGCTGTCTAATGTTCATAGTGTGCACGCGCGCGCCCGCCATAACTGCATAAATGGGGCGGAGATTATGGGTAGCCTCATGCGCGCGATTAACCCATGGGGAGGCCAACCTACACAACTCTCAAACATTGTCAACAAGCCAATCGCATTCACGTCCGTATTGACTTTGACACAACGTCACCTCGGCGCACGTAATAACTCGGAACAATTCCCTGCAGAGAGTATAGGTTCATCACGTTTCAGATGCCTAAGGGTGTGGTCCTAGGGGAATCATTTTTTTGTTTTTCGGGTCGCGTAATTTAGTGTGAGCTCCAAAAAAACATCCATGTGGCGCGTTTTTGATAATTAGCAATGGGTCCCCTAGGAGCCCCCTCTATTGCACTAACGGGGGTCATATAGCAAGAATGAGAGATTTCTGATTTTTGTCGATAAAAGGTCCAAATTTAGAGATAATGTTGACAGCGAGAGTCCAGTGAGAGTATTGTTATGCACTTTTGCCTAAGGTGTTTTCATTCCCGTTGGTGCCTAAAGTGGGGTTCCCTGGAGCCCCCTAGGAAACCACTTTTAACCGGTGATTTTCAAATGAAACTCATACCAACTTTGATGGGGCCTAAGACAAAGCCCAGGGCAATAAAAAGAGTTCCGGTTTATCGTCCGGAAATTAAGGGCAAATCCTTGTTTTCGAAGGCGGTCAAATTGCTCAAAAGGAACATGATGTTTTCCGCGCCCCTGCTCCACTGCATACACATGCAACATTATGATGTTTATATCTGCTCTAGAAGGACCACTTTACAATATATTTCACACAAACATTACCATTTTGTACATTCTGTATTTATGGAAAGAAGCGCATCGATAAGTTACACAATTAAAAAAAATTAGAGTTCGAAATTTTTTACGAGTGAGAAATCGCCGAAAAAAACAAATCTTGGGTACTATGGAAACCCCCCCCCCCTTAGCACTTAAAGGGATATTCTGAGACCATCAAAGCCCATAAAGGTATTCCTTAATGAAAACCAAACTTATCATTTCGAGATTGGTTCTTTTTCTTTTGTGAATCTGGTTCACAAAGTTTTAAAACTATAATAGGTTATTCCATTTTCAGAGGGGTGTTTTTCCTAATATTTCATGTTTGAAAAAAAATGTGAACGACATTTTTTACTCTTTAAACCCATGTTTGATACACAATTAGACATTTTTCATACCTTTGAAATTTCATTATTTTTACATATATTAGGTATATCATAGCTTACTCAAATTAAAAAATTCAATCACGGAGCCTTTTGTAGTTTAGTGTCACGTGATCAACTGTCGAATTTGAGATATATTCGAGATCAAATATCGATGTCGAGATTGGATCAAATTCCAGATTGTCTTCACTTTTCCTTCTATTTTATTTATGTAAATTCAGATCACTCATAACAAATTGATGAATTCCCGTTCAACGATTTTAGCCGAAAACTATGATCTTGCTACTGTTTGTGAATTGGTTCTTTGCCAATTCGATCGACTGATTATTTTGACTTGGATGGGTATTCTTGTTCTCACGATCCCCGCACCACCACTACCGGTGGGGGAATGCTGTTGTACATGCGCGGGGAAAACATCGAATGCTACTAAAACCCTGTTTATGTACCAGATGATCTTGAGGTTATTTGGCTTCAGGCTCGCCCAAGAAGACTTCCACATTCAGTGTCCATCCTAAGTCTTTTGCAGCAATTTATTTCCCAGAGCAAGAAAGAAACTGATCTCATAGAACACATAAAGGATACTCTTGTAATTTACGGGCGTAACATCCTGATGAAGGTCTATGTATCCTGGTGATTAAATAGTCTTAATGAAAGACGTTTCAAGCTTTAATATTGTGTAGATCCACACAAAATTTTCTCAGATTGTGACATTTCCCACAGGTTAATGTCTTTGCAGACAAAATTTTAAACCCAATTTCTGAGTACTACAATAGCACCAATTCCTTCGTCGCAAATTGGTCTTCGTGACCATTATGTGTTTCTTGGAGCCCAACAATCACACCATAGCACGGGTGTCAATAAGTTATCAAAAGAACAATCAGACCATATAAAAGACTATGGCATTCGAGAATTTGGTGCATGGATTACTCAGAATGATTGGTCCCAGGTATTTGAAACGAGCGCACAATTGCCAAAGCAAATGAATTTTAACAATTGTTCATGATGGCAGTGATACTATTTTCCAAAACACGTGAAATCAAAATGCACATTCATGATAATATCATTAAAAAACCAAAAGCTAAATCCGAAGGACGTCAAGAGGGTTTTCAAATCCATCTAGGCCACTGCTATGGAGTTTCTTAGATAAAGTTCAACGTGCAATAAGAGCGGACAAAAAAAGAATTTTATGTTATCACAAACGAGTTCAGAGACTAAAAATCTAACCCTGCTGGTTGGTACAAGCAAATTAAGATCACCTGACAACCAAAAAACTAAATCTCAGTCCTTTTATTGAACCACCTCCAGGGATTGACGCCCCCACCACCCAAATTTCCTAGGGTGTTTGCCAGCATTCAATAATAATCAATTTGTGTTTCAATTGGAAGTGATATGACCCACTAGATACACATAATTTACCTTCATTTCTTGCGGCACCACTTCCAGTGGCTCGGGTATATCCTTGGAAGTCTATAACAACTTATTCCAAAATTGCAGCTCAAAAACAAGGCAGGACTGGGGGGGCCGGAGCCGCCGGATGGCATATCTGCCAAGATTATTCGGGAGTTTGCATATGAAATCAGCATTCCACTAACTGAATTTTTTTAAATTGTTCAATTTCCAGGGAATGGTGTTGTTCCGTCAGCAATGGAAACGAGCTAAGTGTCCCATCCCAAGACTACTCCACCTACATGGAATCAGCTCCGACTGTTTCTTGACAGACCACTTTGCTTAAGGTGGCAGGTCTGTTTTGATTGGGCTTGGTCTCGGACGACATCACCGAGGCATATAGATGCAATCAGTTTGAAATCGTAAATGTCACTCTACGACACACTATCTCGTTAAATTGCTGAACAATCTCCATAAACATGCTTGAAAAACCTTCCAGTATATCCAGAATTATAATTACTGATATTTTAGCAAAGCGTTTCGATGTTTTCAATCATGTGTATAATTCCCCAAAGTTGATTAATATGGGAGTAGGCGTGCAATTATCCTTGGATTGTGATTTCTTTCCAACGATCTCAGTGTGTCAGGAATCTCGTGACATGTTGTCTCCTGGCTCTTAGCTGTCGGAGGTGTACCACAAGGTACACTAACAGGTCCAGCCACTTTTGTGCACAAGTGAATGACGCTGCTGTTACGTCTGACAAAATAAAAATAAAATGCCGATCAAATATGTTGATTGACCTTTACTATAGTGGAAAACCTTCCATAATAAAAACATACACTATTCAGCGGACCACCCAACCCCCCTCAAGGGGTTCGGTGAATGGCAGATCAAAAACAAAATGAGCCTCAATGCTTAAAAAACAAATGCATGTACATGGATGTCTACTTTCTCGAGAGCTCCGTGTGAGTTTGACCCACTGAGATTATGTGGCGAGGGAAATACCATCTCATGCTTTTGTAAAAATTTTGGTATAAAAAATATCCAAAGACCTGTAAATGGATTTGAGATTTATGCCGTCCTCAAGAAGGCTAGTGGCCGTTTGTTTGTTAAACTACACTCAAAAGATTTGGTTTGCCAATTGAGATTGACTTGGAAAACAATTTATATGTTTTGATCCGAACCACTGAGTGGAATACGCTGTTCCGGCCTGGCATAAGAGTTGGCGGAAAAGAAAAACAACATTAGCCCTGGATAGTATTCAAAAACGTGCCTGCAAAATCATACTTGGCTTTGATTATAACTCTTATGAAGACGCGCTTGAAAAGTGGCCAATTGTCAAATTAAGGACAAGACGTGATCAAAATTTGTTTGCAATTTTCTAAAAACTATTCAAGTCCCCTTACATTCCGAGTTGGTTACTTAAAACAACGAGGTGATTATACGGGCCAGATTATGAGAAATTCTCATCTCCTTACTGTTCCTAAGGCTCGCACTCAGAGATATGCAGATAGCCCCATCCCTTATATGAGTGATGAAACTATGGAATGCAGATACTTCTTGAGTGTAGATACACGTTTCTATTTTTCTGATGTAGGTCTATGCATGGTATGTGATATTGTGAGGTGTGGTTTGGAGGGAGGTGCGAGGGTTATATAGGTGCGAGTAGTCACTGGAGCAGTAATGTGGGTGAGTTGGAGATTGATTGCTTGTGTCCGACTGACGAAGGAGTGTTGGTGGGGTGCTGAATAATAAGGCTCTAGGCCACAAAATACCACACAAGGTAATATGTGGTAATTGATGGTATATGATAGGTACAGAACCTGTAATATTTTGTGGTAGTTTGTGGTATGTGATCTTATCATTGACATATAAAGTGTGGTGAATTCCAGTACATCCCGCACCCGACCCACACCATGTAAGCCTATAACACCAAGGTTCCCTGGGCCCGCAATTTCTCTGGGCGGCCCTGACATTGTGGCTATGGTGCGCTTTTGTGTTGTTTATTACTGTGTATATTGTGGTATATGATTGAGTTACTCCAATTTGGTTAGTATTGATTTTACTAACTACTAAGCATATCCACAATATACCAACAATAAATTTTGTCGTAGTTTGTGGTCTATGGATGTGCAAGTATTGATGAAAGTGGTGGTATATTGTGATCTATGGTCTGTCCTCACAATATACAGCTTGCAGTGTTAGGGGTATTATAGAGGGTTGAAAAATATTCTTTTGTGTTTAATCATGTAATATTAGCTTAAAAGATTGTTGCATAGATATGGAGGAAACATGGTGTTTTAAATGATTTTAAATTCTTTTGGTTTTATGGCCCATTAAATTTGTAGTTGTACTGCTATTTGAGCGTTCTGTATATTATGTTTGTATGTATTATGATTATTAGCATTGTTTTTGAGTTTTTAACTTGTAATTGTACCAATTCAAGCCATGGCCGCGATGTGCAATGTTAATAAACCTTGAAATACCCTTGAAAAAGGAGCTTTTTTCAAAAATTCCAAAAGGTACATTTTTGTAATGATACTGAATATACATAAACTTTTTGAAGAAGGTAAAATTTTAAAAGAAGAAAGAAACTATTACTTTTCCTCAGAATGTAAATACCAATGCCCCTGAATCACATGATATATCAATTTTGGTGCCGCATCATGCACGCAAGCACGCGCAAGCCCACATTCACACAAACACATGTAAACAAATTCAACAACACACACGTGGGTAATGTATACCAAACACTTCCTATGCACACGAATGTACCACCCCCACACCGCGCGCGCACACACACACACACAAACCCGCAAAAAAACGCACACAAATTAGGACACAAACACATACACTCATGCACGTCCCAAACACATTCCCTCCACATGCCCACACCAAACATCTATAGAAAACCGGCCACCTTGTCTGTCACGATGTCTGTCCGCCTGTTTTCGCGGAGGTAGTGATTGTTACGCCCTCACCAAAACTTAGTGGGTGTGAGCTTGAAACCGGAAAGATCAAGTTCGATTGGTTAGTGGATGCATGCCCCACAAGCCAGGTAATCGCGAAAAATGGGTTTCAAACAAGATGAAAAATGTGCCACAGTTGGATGTTTGAATTAAGACAACCCGATATAGCACTAAAAACCATTCTTTTAAGAGCTTTATACCATGTTCGGATATTGTTGAAAGTTGAGAGTCGAATGTCTCGTATTTTGCAAGGGTGAGATGTTATCTTCCCAGATCTGTTACACCGACTATAGGTAAGAGCTGAACATAATATCGTCGTTGGTCACGACATTAGTGTTTCGAATCTGATTTTTGGTTTAAATGACGTTATGAGTCGATTCTGGTTTGCATTTTATGTACTCTTTAATTGTAACCAAAAATAAAAGTGAAATTACATTCTCCTAAACCAAAAATAGCCGCAGTCGAATAACCCGCATTTGTATTATAAAATGGGGTTCACAAACAATCGAATACGTATTCGATAGATTTGTGTGTCCAACTATCTCAAAGCACACAGAAACTTGTGAACGAATGTATTCGCTTGGACAAAGATTGTACTTCGTGATCAAAATCGATAAGAGGTCTATCAAGATTAAGGCAAATAATGTGATATTTACTTTTCTATATCATGAGGATTTGCTCATGTGTTATTTCATATTTTTAATTTGTGTTGTTTTAATTATGTTGCTTGTACTTATTGAAACTACGGTCTGTCGTCGTGAAAAAAGAATTATCCAAGTTTTGTAGTTTTAACATTTGTACAACCTCACGGGGGTTAGCGTCAAAGTCGATTAGTGGGTGGGTTCTACTTACCTCTACTAATCCCTTATTGAAAATGCAGCATTCTGATTGGTCATTACTGTCCATTGTATTCTGCAATAATGAGCCGCTAAGCATTTTTCCTTATCATTTCATTTCATTAATCAGCATTACAAAATACACCATAAAAGGCCCTAAGCCATGACTTCAAAAACCTATACAAACAAACAAACTGAAATCATTTTTTGTTAATAGAATGAAATAAAGGTTTCTATGTGCTCATAATGTATCCTCGGGCGGGAAAAATAAAAATATGGGCGCCATTATTTAGTTTTCCGACCTCGCCTCGAGGACATTATTAGCCTATAAATGTACTGCATTAACCTTTAGTTATTAGTTCATTCGTTTAAATCTTGTGCACTGTATGGCTCTAAAATTAAGTTGGGATTGAAAACTAGTAATTTCCAGATCATTTGGGGCCAAAACCGGCATGACATCAATATTCCTCCCTTTTTGTACGGAAATATCATTTTTTCATTTTATACTCTGAGTGTGTCTGTGGAAATGAATAGCACTTTTGCGAACTTTGACGTCATTGTGGATGCCATACTAGGTTATTTTGAAAGCAGTAGAAAACGGTTGGACCAATGCTATCAACGGGTACATCAACACGAAATCATCTATTGCTTTATAATAATGAATTCTCGGGGTGTTTTTTAACACCCCACCTTAGTAAACCGTGTTACAAAATAGACTTGTAAACTTATTGCGAAAGTTTGATTTACTTTGATGTAGTTGATATTCTGCAAACTAAATATTTACTAATATTACATCTTTAAAAAAAAACTGGTTCAGACGTGTCCCCCTATTTTCAGAACAAATTTGATATTTTCTTTGGAAGGTGTTTCATAAGGTTTAGTGCACTCTAAATTGTTTAGATTATGTTAGAGTTTTTAGGAGTAATAACCATTTTAATTGTTTAATTCGTTTCAGTTTGGGATATATTTTAAGCATATACAGTCTTTGAAAGATAGGAAACATATAGTAATGAGACATTTAAGAAAACGAGAAAATAGACCCTTTATCCCCCAAAATCTTTTGAGTTATGAAAAACATCTTCCGGTTACATTTTTAATATTTTCTGCCTCAATGTTTGAATAGTTCTAGCCATTATTTAGTGTGTGTTTAACATGCATACTATTTCTTATTTTTTATATAACATGCACTACAAATGTTTTATGTTCCTTCTAAAGTATTTACTCTTAAATTTGTTTTTTTTCTGCAAAATGAGTTAAAAACATCTGGGAGACTAATTAAAAGATATAATTTAAGGGCCTAAATTTGGAAGGAAGGTTGTGATTTCTGATATTTGTTGGTCAATCGTGGTTCCATCTGCGGGCCGAAAATTTTAGACGAAACGATAATGCAACAGGGTATGTTTCCAACTTTTACCGCTATGGAAGTCGTTTGTATAACAAATTTGCAGTTTGTAACATAAACACAATGCAATAGACATGCGTCATCGTTCGGTCTCATCATCAGTGACATGCGTCATTCGCCGGCGTCGTCGTCTTCATCGTCATCATCATCATCATAATCAATCATCATCATCATCATCAGCCAGCATATCCAGTCATCATCATCTAGGCAGTCACAGCATCATCATCGATCAGTAGCAACATTGTTAGTAAGTGCGATGTTTCCTTATTTCATAGTTATTGAAACCCTCCATCACCGACACATCGTTATTCGTATCATCGTTGGCATCATCGGCAATTCATCATTTTTTAACAACTAGTAAAAACACCGTAGATA
Organism: Ophioderma brevispina; assembly: GCA_023653785.1. Lineage (NCBI taxonomy): Eukaryota > Metazoa > Echinodermata > Ophiuroidea > Amphilepidida > Ophiodermatidae > Ophioderma > Ophioderma brevispina. The sequence goes on from JAMKCH010030144.1 coordinate 10,663, forward strand.
TTAGTACATTTCACCATTTACCAACATTCGAAATCAACGGGTTTCATGCATGCAGTCGAATAAGTATTCGACTCCTAGAGCACAGCGAAATCAAAACCTTTGGGGTGTGACAAACAATCGACCCACATTCAGTGGCCATTTTGAAAAGAAAAAAAACCGTTTTGGTTTGTTTGGTATTTTAATACTGTCGTTCAGTGAGTAACCGATTCATGTCTTTAACATACGCCACTTCTTACTTAAATAGCCATTTGCCTTTTATTTCATTTAATTACAAGCAGTCAGTATAAAGTCAAACGTTCAAAACGCTGTTTTTCAAAAACTTAGCATTTTATGCTGATTCGACACATATGCAGAACCCACGACGAATGCATGTTGAAAGATTAAATGACTTGCTCCCTATTTCAACTTCAATTGAAAAATTAGTTTTACCAGTGGTACCGCGTTTCAATCCTTTTTAGCAAATGAAGTCTTAGAATTCCGTTTACTTGCAATACAGCCTCATGTTAAAAATAATGGTATAATAGAAATTTAAAAATTAAAACCGTGGTATGAGTGCAGGTGAAGGCATTTGTTCCTTAAACCAGATGCATTCTCTTTCATTCCCCTTATGAAGTAAAGTATAGGTTCACTGCAATGGATGCGTACATGCCAGTTAATCCCCCTTAAACAATGTGAACGGAGTTTGTGAGAACTCTGAACATGTGCACTATGTATACGTATAGGCCTTTGAAGTGAAAAAATTGGCACGTTATGTTGGTCATCTTTTTAGTTTTGAAACAATAATACATCAATTTTGGGTCTGGCTAGTAAAGCAAGCCTGAAATTGAACAAATTTCCCCCTCCCCAGAAGTTTAGTTATGCCCCTGTGTGATTATGCATGCAAAAAAGAAACTGCTGTGTGGCAGCCAATTTGCTAATGCACTGCCATAGTGATCTTTGTGTAATGAAGACAAAAAGTTAACTGATCACACTCATATCCAGCGTCGGGCCGCCAGACCTCTTTTTCTGGGGGGCAACGGGGGGGGGGGGCAAAGTGAAATTTTGGGAAGGCAAAAGTGAAATTCTGGTGGGGGTGCAAAGTAGCAAATATTTGGAGATTTTTTAACCAATTTGGCCCAAAATCGCAGATTTTCCCCCCCAAATTTGTGATTTTTGGCCCCAAATCGCCGAATTTTGCCAAAAATCCCTCATTTTCTTTCGGCCAGGGGGGGGGGGGGGGGGGGACAATAAAAAAAATTGGGGGGGGGGGGGGGCAAATGCCTCCATGCCCCCCCGGGGCGCCCACTATTTGCCCTATATCATATATCAAACGCATGTTATGACTATTAAAGAAAGTCAAGGTTGTGATTGTGCATTGATCGATTCATGACAAGGTAGAAATTGTTAACTGAACATAATCCTTAAAAAAACAAAATACAGAACTGATCAGAAACATGATCCAGATAATTTTATTCCTATGGATATCAACAAGTTGGCACAACAAAATTAAGGAAATACCTTTGAAGAGTGGATCTCAAGAACATGTGGTATTGAGGAAGAACAAAATGGCGAAATGAATATAAATGACTTGGTAGTATAAGGTAAATTTGAGAAACAATGCACTATGACTGTAAAACTCTACATAGCCGGTAGTGGTATATATTAATTACAATAATGGGGGAAATTATTTGTGGCCCCTCCCCCACTCAAAAGAATCCTGGGCATGCATGATAATACATGTATGGAAGGCAGTTGGAAAGTGTACTTCGATTGAAAAAAAAATCCGTATCGAATTAATGGAGAAAACACAAAGTGTCCATATCAAAATATGGAGTGGCAAACATGAAAATTGACATGACAAATCCATGATGGTAAGTGGGTAGAGTAAAATCAAAATCCGTAAATGATTGTCGTTTAATATTTGTCAATATTGGGCTAGGAAATTGAAAGAAATGCCTGAAACACAAAACTTCTCATAGAACAGACGTGTTAATTAATATGGAGAATGGAACCGATTTACTGGATCAGAAAGAAAAACATGTAGGTAACAATCCTTTTCAGTATGGGGAAGGTTACCGGTAGTCAAAATAGGAGTGAGTAAATAGATAAACAACTTCAACTTTCTTATCAGTTGGACTATCAAGCTCATGAATCTGAAACCCCGTGATACAGTTTTGGTTTTTGCTTTGAAAATCAAGTGGTTACAGTTTTTGGTTTGTTGTCAACAGTCAAACGTAAAACATGCATTGGTTGTAACCCAGATCTTTGCAATGGGGGGCGGGGGGGGGTTATCAAGGGCAAGTGCTGAGGGTGCAAATTTGGGCCCCCATTCTCCATAACACGTACAAAAGGTCAGTTTATTTAGGGGCTGCGGATGGGGGCAAGGGTTCTGAGGCAGGGGCCCCCCCGCTGGCTAGGCCCTGTATTTAAATTGTGCTGTGGAGTGATACTGTGTATGCCATGGCCTATATATTATCCATTGTCTACTTGGGGCATCATAATAATGTTAATGATGAACAAACCAATGATAAGGTTATTTGATTCATGGTTCAGAGGGTGTTTTGAAACGATTCCCATAAGCATTGCAATGTTGCCTATACTGTACTGTACTTAAAACCTGTTAGTACTTAGGCATGGAAAAGTTTTCCAAAAGTTGAAGAACCACAGAACATGGCATGGTCATGCCTAAAATTCCCTACTAACGCTTGCTGGGCTAAAATGAGTGTAAAAAATCAGGTTCATGTGTTAAGACTGATGCTTTTGTGGGATCACATGACCCGACTGAGGTGACATTTCCCAAACCTGGTGCATTTAGGATTGACTCAATACACCCTCTGCTCCATGATTGGTAATAATGGTAATTAAAACATTAAGCAAGTTCTACTCAATCATAAACACTCACTCACACACATACAAACCACACGCACACACATACACACAACACACATACATACATTTAGTTATTAATCAGTTGGCAATTAAAATAGGTACACCAATAAAAAAGGGGACCAGCAGGCAGAGGCTGGCAGGGCACACAAAAGTCGAGCAACCACTGAACATCTGAAAGATGTGCATGCCCCACCTCTGACTCACTAGTCTTACATATGTATATTTCTTGTAGGAAAAAATAATGAAATGCAAAAACCATAGAATAATGACGATACTCTATTAAACCAAGAACAGGGGATCTATCTTTCAGCATGTGCAAGTATTGTAGGTTGTGGGGGGTGTCAGGGGGGAATAAGTGTGGGTACATAGTCATGATTGTGGGGGTGCAGGTGTGAGTGTGTTGTAGTGTGTGTGTGTGTGTGTGGATGTTGTGGTGTTGTGGTGGATGTTTGTGGGTGTGTGTGGGGGTGTGGGGATGTGGACAGGGGTGTATTGTACAGGAGTGTATGTTTATGTGTTGAGGTAGGGATTTCAACACATTCATATTAATATCACATGATCAGTTTGGCCAAATATTGTTTCCCTTGAATTTTACATTATCAGACTGTTTCAATGAATGTTTAGGGGATATCCCTGTGATAAAATGGAATAACCAGGTACCGAGGCTAATTAGTATTCATGATCTTAGTGTGAAAACATTTCTAAGTGTAACTAAAGTTTGTCCCTGAAAATTATACTTTGCTCACGGGAAAAGACTTGAAATGTTTTAGTATAATCACCAATGATCATTTTGGAATTTTCCAAAAATGTCATTCTTACAGAGTGTGTATATCCTTAAGTTGAAGTGGCTCCATGATTTGAATTGCTTTCTTTTATTTGAGCTATTTTGATAGGTATATTATATGTAAGAATCGATCGATTTAAAAAGGTATGAAACATGTTTCTAATTTTTCATCAAAAAATGTGAAAAACAATATTTTTTTCATTTTCTATCTATGCAGAATTAGGAAAACACACCCCTCTTAAATGGGATGACCCGGTAGGTTTTTCACATTGTGATTCATATTCAGAAAGAGAAAGTTTGTTTTAACGTGGCACAGTTTCATTGTGATGAGATTGATTTTCTATGTTTTGAAAGGTCTAAAATTTGGAGCATTTTTGTATTTTTCATTCAGAGAAGGAACCTGCTGGGGTGCCATATAAGGGGGTCCCATATCCTCTCTTAGGGGGACCTGGGATTTTTTTATATCTATTTACAATGCTTGAGAACCTAATCAAATTGAGAATATGAGCTGAAAAGGCTGACCCCCACTTTCCTGATTTTGCCATAATGTGCATGGTTTTCTCAGAAGTATCTTACGTGTTAAAAAAAGGACCTTTAGGGGGATTAGGTCCAATTTTACCACAAAGGTCAACGTATGCTAAGTCCCACACCCCCTCAATATTCTGTACGACCTGATTATGACAAAATTCAACGTTAACAAACAAAATCACTAAAAATTACAAATGACCCCCCCTAAACCATGAGATATTGTATTTGGCTTAATATGGGTAAATAATGCGGTTCAGGCTTGCCAATTCAAAAGCAATCAACACAAGTCTGGCTGAATCTAATAATGTCTTTTTCTTTAATGTTGCGTATTATTCAAATAAATCAACGTTGTTTCCTCTAGTATTTTTAGCTTTTAAACATTTCGTTAATGTTGATGTCTTGGCTACCAAGTGATGGGTTTCATCTACAAATTCTTGAGGAAAGTGTTTTTTATTACACATGACCCTAGGAGCACATGCACAACGGGATTACATATACGTTATGCAGTTAATGTTAATGTGATTACTATTTTACGTGATGAAGAAATATTCGACAAAAGTACAGTGAATATAATAAATGAGTCTATTGCAAGGTTAATTAATAGCCTTAAAAGACGTATGCAAAACTTATACTATTAATTAGCACATCTTCAAAAACACTGTACTTCACAAGGGGGTGCCTCGTAGAGTTCACTTTTTTTTTTCAAACCGTATCCCATTATAACGGTTATTATTTTCCTGTGCAGGAATATGCATACAAACCTTTGAATGTGTCGATAAGTCGAAATAAAGCCAAAGTCAATGAAGATTTGCCGCTACCGGTACGACCGCAGACACCGACCTGATGGTTTCAAGAGCAAAATATTTTACGAGTAAAATATGGCAATTACCTTACCTTCTGTGAAATGTCCATACTATTCGGTTGACCAGTTTGTAACATTAATGCTATATTTGTCATTCTGAGCTGACCATTTACGCGGATAGAAAATAACGCTGGTGTTGTAAATGCAGGTGATCCAATTCTTACATTGTGTTTTCTACTTCGCAAGGGTAAATAGCTCAAATCAACGGGATCTAGCGATTACGCAACCTCTCTGTGAGCGATGTACAAATTGATTTGCCGACATCCAAATTATCTGCTTCGCGTCTTTTAAAATTTAACAAAAAGCGGTCACAGGTTATTCCACTCGCTTACTCTAGATCAATACAGGACGATCAGCAACTTAAGTGCAATGTAGAAATCGTATAACCAATATGGGTAGAGCCTGTGGGCTAAGAGTTTCGTGTCCTAGGCGATATTCTTAGACCGGTGTAGAAGTAACCATTGTCCGGCGTACTCATAGTCCGGGAACAATGGTGAACAATAGGGCAATCGATTCGGTTGACTCTTTACGCAACATTAGTTTCACGCTTTATTCCGTTATCGCTATGGAGCCCCGGACTATGGCTCCCACCGGACTATATCTGCTTTCACACCTGTGTAAAGAAACTGAGTGTCCCCCATGAGAGAGTGTCCTAGCTACCATAGCAACATGTACGGAATAAAACCGTGACCTTGTAGACGAGGCAATAGGGTTACAGTGCTGAAACAAAGATGCATAAAGGCCAAAGAGGTTCTATATAGATAGAGAGGCAAAACGTTACGTAATCTTTAGAAATACACCGTCTCGCATGTTTGCCGACCACAAGAAAACATAGAGTACAACAATAGAAAGCATGGCTGCCTCCGCTTCTTCCACATACTGTGGGTGCAGCTTTGCGAGACACTAATCGGGTAGTGATACAAATAATGTATTGATGTTAGAGGTGGCCAGTGTAATAAAGGTACCTGGATCATTGTGCTCAGATATCGTTTTTCTAATAATGCAATTCGCGCTTAGGTGAAAAGATGTATTCATTTGAGCATGTTGAGGCGGTTTATTTAAATCAAGACACTGAGTGTGTCGTTTCATTCGGTGTGTGGCCATTGGTAGGACAAATTTAACACCCAATAGCACCCAAATCCAACAAACTGATATTTTTGGCGGATTGTTTTGTATCGAATGACATTATGTGTGTATAGTGACAAGCACCCAAACTAATATTATCCGGGCAATATTCAAAATGTCAGCGGCCCGCACGGACGGGGACTGGTTTTGACTGTTTCAACCCCCTTGCATACGCACTCAATGGAGAACCACAATAGGACAGATGAGTGGTAGCCCAGATAGCAAGACTATGTTGGGCCAACGTTGGCCAAACGTAGTCACGGCGTGAGACCAACGTAGCAAAAAGACGTCTGACCAACGTCATTTTTGGCCAGCGGGCCATAGTTGGTCCAACGTACAAAGTTCGAAGTTGGCATAACATTGCCGGACGTCGAAATAAGTTGCGCCAACGTTGGCTTATAGTTGGGCCAAAGTCGGGTCAATGTATTATTAATGCTTCGTTTAAAATTGTATATTTTTTATAAAAATAATATCATGTGGTAGGTTGTATTCTGTCTCCTATAACAGGAATTTATCCGCCACAATACAACTGAGGAGTATACAGAATGTGTTTAACGTGTTTCATCACTTTTTAAGTTGGATTTTGGGGTTTGGGCCCCCCAGTGAACAAGGTTTAAAAATAACAGTAAGAGGAAAATCTAGTCCTGACAACATAGTATTTATTCTGTGGTGTCATCAG
>JAMKCH010030145.1:0-16413 GCA_023653785.1 Ophioderma brevispina
TTATTATTATTCTGGTCGACTGGTTCTGGCCTATTCATGTTTCACACCATAGAGGTATTAAACAGCTCTATATTACCTCTATGTTCACACAAAGAGGACAGAGATTGACTTACGTTGCTAATGATAGTACATGTACTTCCGTACCTGAGATTATGATATATAGTATATTCATTTCAGTCCGTACATCGTTTTTTAAAAGCTGTTTTATTCCACAACAGACGGCCAATTCACTCACGTGCCCGCGAAATATCTCGGCGCGGCGAGATGCAGATATTAGATTTTTAGATATATAATATAGGTTTAGATTTTCTATAACATTTGATAAGTAAATGCTGTTACCAACTGCTTCTCCACAAAAATAGCCTGTGTATGTAAGTCTTATGTAGGTAAACTGTATACTAGAGTGTGGGCCTGACGTTTCGATCCTAGCAGGATCTTCATCTTCGTTTCGATCCTAGCAGGATCTTCATCAAATGCAAACTTCATCAAATGCAAACATTTGATTAAAGGCTGACTCGGAGATTTTAAAAATATTATTTTTTTTTGTGAGGTGATTAAAAATAATCATCTAGAACTAAAGATAGTCACTTAATAAAACGCTTAATTCCAAAGTTAGAGATGAATCGGATACCGTGTATAACAGAAATTACGGATTTGTAATTTTATAACAAAGTTGTTTTTTTTAATATGAAGGACTTCGATTTGAGTTTAGTTATTTCACACAATGATTAGTATATGGACAAGCATCATGTATATGGAAAAAAAAACACGATTTGTTTGAAAATTGAGTGCGACCTTATCGGGAAAGCCTTTAATATTCTGTATCGATAATTAGCTTTACATAAGAAAGATCATAACAAAACGACTTGTAATTAAAGATTATGCAGATTAAAAAAAATGAATCAGTCAAGTCAACATTAGGTCTATAAAATCTCAATTTTTAAAGGGACAGAGGGGATTTTCTGAGGGTATAGATTTCTGCATATTTTACTTGATTGGTTAAAGACACTTTGGAAAACGTTTTGAAGACTTATTCTTTTTAAAATAGCTACATAATTTTATTTTATTGGGCAAACATTAACTGAGTAGAAAAGAAAACGAAAAGTTCTATGAATTCGTGGGTGTTTTCGGTTTATTAAAATGTCCATGTCCCGATCGAAAATAGATTTTTCTCAACGAACCCAAAATTTTAAGGATGTGGTCAAAATTTTAGTGTCTGAAGAAAACTACTATTTCTAGGGCTAAAAGATTTTTGATATTTTTAAGCAAAAATGTGCCATTTGGTCGACCAATTTTAATTTTAATTATACAACTTTTCGAGTTTATTACCCACCTTAGGAGTTTTTGACGTCGTTTGTGTGAAACACCCCCTTTTGGCCGCCCATATTACTGCTCAATGTTGTACGTGTTTGGATATACGAGTAGGCCTATATCAACCAACTGCTAAATGATGAACAACTAATTTAATGAGTGATATTTCAAATCTACAAAATCATAAAACCCCTGCCGGATTTCAGAGTAGACGTGATAAACATTTTGGAACACATAATGTTAGGCAGGGTAATCATCATATGATTTTTAATATGGTATATTGATATGGAATTTACAAATACAGCTCCCTGAAGTTTTGTCGCGTAACTCGAACACAATGTACGGATTTGAACCCAAACATATTGTCACGGAAGATTATAAAAAATACAACATTTATTGACGGAAAAGGTTTATCAGCAGCTAGCTGCAAAAAGTTTTGCAGACAAAAATATACAAATATACTTGTTAACTATATATAGTGCATGTTTTGATAACAATGAACATTAACTTTTAAAGTTTGGTAAGTTTCTAACTTGCAAAGTTGCATGCATGATGTTCTCATCGGCCATACAGAAGCATACTTGCATTGCCGTTCACGACAGAAAATACTAAGTCGTCTTCTTATAAAAGACACTTTTTCGGTTTATTCACTTCAGGTGTTCTCTCAATTTCTTACGTTAAAATTATATAATTAGATTGCTATCAAGGACAAATCCAAGTTTAGATTAAAATTATTTAAATCAAAATATATTGACATATAAATCTAATAGATTAAAAATGTAATCAAAATTTAGATTTGTCCTCCGTTTTAATCTAAGAAATTTGGAGTGTGATTTTAACACATTGGCGAGCATGATGATTTTCAACAAAATCGGTTAAAAAGTCCTTGTGTCTCTTTACAGATTGGAATTTTGCTTCTTAAGAACTTACATGCGAGATCTATTGATACTATATGGGGAAATTGATGAGAATGGCTCTGATGTAAAACAAAAATGAGTCGCAACTTTTATTTCTATATGTCAGCGTTTGAGTTTATCTTTTGAAAATATCACGCGACACACATATTTCTATTATATAAAACAAAAAATCCTTTCGTTCGGGTCATTTTTATATATTTTTAATCACTTTTACAAAAGCTTTTGTAACACATCCTACCGGATAGTGTCCACATATCTCACATATAAAATATTTGATGTTTATGACTTTTAGTACAAATTGACATTGATATTGCTCATTTTCCCCCAATGTTTTATGTGTATTTAATTTAAAGAATAACATAAACGCGAATATTTAATTTACACTGTTAGAAAGAAAAAACACGTACAATTAAAAGTTAGAGCCGTTTTGGTCCTATATGTAGGAGTATTATACACTCTTAAAAAATAGTTACCACGCTCTTGTGTTTCCTGAATAAATATACCTATGTACTTTTGACAAAAATAAGCTAAAATAATTGGTAAAATGTTACCAATTGGTCGTGTAAAATATACAATATATTGTACTTTTGACACAAATAATTTGTAAAATTTTACCAATTTTGTCAATTGTTCCCGCTCCAAGATGCATTTGCATCAGACATTTTTTCATGATGAAGATAAACATTAACAACGTGACGGTCTTAAATTTCGGTTAGTCGGGATCGGGTCGGAGCGGGAAATTTCTGGTTTCGAGGTGCTCAATAGGGTTCTATCCTGGTGTTGGAATGAGGACTGAGACCAAATGTAATTTTAATTGCCTTTGGTGCGTAATATTAATATCTAGAGTGTAACTTTTCCATTTGTGCCAAATTTTAAAATTCCAAGTTTAACATTTAGTGAAGCAGTCAGACGTTGTAACCATCTCTGGCTGGATCACATTTGAGAACCACTGTGTTTGGACACGATAAGAAGTAGAACACACATGTAGGACTAGTAGTCAGCCTCTCAGACATAAACGGATGGGAAAGGGTGTTCACTTTATGTTTGAAGTGGTTTCTAGACTAAATTTTTTCGGGGAACACGATCCCACCGGCCGTTTTTTGAAAAAATGTGCCCAAAGTGCCTTTTCCGGGGGTGCTCCCATTTTGGGGGTCGAAATTAACTTTTCAGTATCCTGTGGCCAATTATTGTAATTTTGGTGTGCATTGATATGTTTTCAGCCATGACAAATCGATTGCAATCATTTTCAAAATCCAAAATGGCTGCCGTATGCCTGAAAATTCAAAATGGCGCCCAAAATTATACTTTCTAACTAAATGAGAATATGACACTGTGTACTAGCAGTTCTAATGATTTTAGTGTCAATTTAGATGTGTTTAGGTACAAAGAATACATTTTTGTCGTTTTCAAAATTCAAAATGGCCGTCAAATACAAGAAAATCCAAAATGGCTGTCATGAAATGACACATAATTTGGCCAAATTATAGTTATGGCATAATACACCACCCTTCGTTTGAACTTAAGTGTATGTTTTTTATCTCTCTAGATACTTCTTGACATATCCAGCAAATTGCAAAAGTTTTTGAATTTCCAAAATGGCTGCCGTGTACCTCAAAATTCAAAAATGGCGTCCAAAATGTCACTTTTTTACCAAATGATCATTTCAAGGGTCAGTTGATGGCAATTGATTAAGCTTGCCCTCTGCAGTTGTAGTCCAATTTATAGTTTGACCCCTCAGTACAGTGTCTTTCGTGCGCGAGTGCTATAGCCTCCCGGTGACGAACACTCACATATGAAATGTATATGGGTGTAAGGCTGGCGCTTCCAAACTCGGATATTCAGTGACAGAGGACGTGAAAACAATGGGGTCTTTGGGTGAGAGACATCCGAATTGCAAACGATGGGGTCTTTGGGTGAGAGACATCCAAATTGCCCCAAAATAGGAGTTTTGGGGTGACAATTTTGCTAAATCTTCCCAAAAATGGTGTCTTTGGGTGAAAGTTTTGCAAAATTTTCTAAAAAATAGAGGTCTTTGGGCAAAAAATTTCCAAAAAATTGGGTTCTTTGTGTAAGAGTGGTAAGATTTGCAAAAAAGGGGTCTTTGGCTGAACCTTTTTTTAAAATGGGGTCTTTGGGTGACAACGATGCTGAAAATGTGGGTCTTAAGAGCCTTACATAGGCCTACGTGCCACCTCTGATATCAACATGGCATTTATATATATTTCAGTACAAAAAAAAAAAAAAAAAAAATGTAGCCCAATTTATAGTTTGACCCCTCAGTACAGTGTCTTTCGTGCGTGGGTGCTATAGCTTAACGGTGGGGAACACTCACATATGAAATTTATATCGGTGTAAGGCTGGCGCTTCCAAACTCAGGGTACTCAGTGACAGAGGATGTGCAAACGATGGGGTCTTTGGGTGAGAGACATCCAAATTGCATCCAAAATAGGAGTTTTGGGGTGACAATTTTGCTAAATCTTCCCAAAAATGGTGTCTTTGGGTGAAAGTTTTGCAAAATTTTCTAAAAAATAGAGGTCTTTGGGCAAAAAATTTCCAAAAAATTGGGTTCTTTGTGTAAGAGTGGTAAGATTTGCAAAAAAGGGGTCTTTGGCTGAACCTTTTTTTAAAATGGGGTCTTTGGGTGACAACGATGCTGAAAATGTGGGTCTTAAGAGCCTTACATAGGCCTTCGTGCCACCTCTGATATCAACATGGCATTTATATATATTTCAGTACATAAAATGATTGCACAAGATCGTATTTCTTGTTCCTATATAAGCCAAACATATTTTCAATATCAATGACCAAGTTAAAGCCTAAAGGTGCATTTTGTGATCCTCAGCCTCTTGGTCCCCGTAAAAATGGCGCAGAAGGCGGTGCCTATCACCGTTTCCAAAGCACAGCGAAAGCTACAGTAGGGGGTTAGTCTTCTGGTAGCTCCGGGTGTTTATTTCCCTACTCCATTCTTAAATACCGAGCGTCTGACAACAAGTCTTTGGTATGACCCGGCCGCGATTCGAACCCGCGACCTCCCGACTGTGAGGCAAACGCTCTAACCACTAGGCCATCACGTCGGATACCGACTTGCCTAAAAAGTTGAGATTTTCATATCACCTGAATCGTTGGCCTAAGTATAGTGTGTGTGTGCCTAATCAAATTCTATCTACTCTGGAAGAAATTTGCAATTTTGTATTTTCTGTCCGTAAACGGACAGAAATAACAACGCAGCGGCCTATGGGTCAGCGTAATACAAACATTTGCTCATAAAAATAGAGGTCTTTGAGTGAAATTTTTCCAACAAAAATTGGGTCTTTGGATGACAGTGGTGAACCTTTTTTTAAATGAATTGTGAAGTGAGATAGCCGATACATATGCTAGTGAAATTATTTCAGCAGGGGTGGCGCCAGGAGGGTGGCAGGGGCGAGAATTCATTTTGTACTGTTTCGCCCCCTATGATGTTTCACCCTCCAATAATTTGTGAAAATTGTGAAGTGAGATAGCCGATACATATGCTAGTGAAATTATTTCAGCAGGGGTGGCGCCAGGAGGGTGGCAGGGGCGAGAATTCATTTTGTACTGTTTCGCCCCCTATGATGTTTCGCCCTCCAATAATTTGTGAAAATTGTGAAGTGAGATAGCCGATACATATGCTAGTGAAATTATTTCAGCAGGGGTGGCGCCAGGAGGGTGGCAGGGGCGGCTGCCCCCCCCCCCGAGAGTTTCAAAATTTAGGAAAAACAGGGGTTTACGCAATAAATTGCACAAACATTATTGTTTTTTAACCAAAATGAGTTCATTTTGTACTGTTCCGCCCCCTATGTTTCGCCCTCCAATGATTTTACCCTGGCGACGCCCCTTATTATTTGTATGTTTTGGGCCACAAAGTCAGAAAATAATTGCTGGATTATACCAGAAAACTTCAAAATTCCATCCCAAATGACAAATAATTTAGCAAAATTATAATTTTGTGCGATGTTGTTTTCTTAATCTTTTTGATCGTTATTGCTATATGTGATAACATTGCTAAATGTAATTTTGCTTGTTCTAGATATCGCCGAGAAAGATTATTTTAAAAATTTCAGTTGATTCTGACAGTTTGTTTTGATGTTATGAGCAAATGTTTGTATCACGCTGTCCTGTAATTTCGGACAGAAAATACAAAATTGCGAATTTCTTCCAGAGTAGATTGAATTTACACGTATGATTAGGCACACACACTATACTTAGGCCAACGGTTCAGGTGATATGAAAATCTCAACTTTTTTAGGCAAGTCGCGGGGACGAGGCTGAGGATCACAAAATGCATCTTTAGGCTTTAACTTGTTCATTGATATTGAAAATACAATATCGTTTGGCTTATATAATATATGAACAAGAAATACCATCCCGTGCAGTCATTTAATGTGCTGAATATATAAATGCCATGTTAATATCAGTGAGGCCAACACCCGGGGGGGGGGGGGCTCCCAGACCCCGACCCCATTTAAAAAATAAAGGTTCAACAAAGACCCCATTTTTTGGCAAAATCATACGGAAAGACCCCAAATTTTGGGGGGAAATTTGAAAGATTTTGCCCCAAAATGACAAAAGGTCTCTCCCCCCCCCCAACTTAAAGACCCCATTGTTTCAACGTCCTCGTCATGAAGCCCGAGTTTGGAAGCCCCCAGCATTACACCCATAACTGATTTTTACATAGAAGAATATTTCCAGTGGCTTCTAGTGATGTTTAATATTATTTAGTATATTCTACTTTTTAAATGTGACCCAGCGTGATAATTTTGAAAAGTGGTGTGGTCTGATGTATTTTGGGTTACAGTGTGTATTTCTTAATTTCCCCATTTTTTACCAAAATGTCAGATAATAAAATAATAATATGGGAAGGTAAATTTACCGTATTTTGCTGTCAGTAATACTTATCACATATAAATTGTGTTATTTGTGACTAAACAAATTGTTATATTGGTATGCTTTTTGGTGGGGTGTGGGTCTGGTTAATTTTTAGTGATTTTTGCTAATTTTCACACCAAATTGAAAATAATAGAAAAAAAAATACTAATACATTCTCAATTCTCAAAAATACATCCAAGCATTGAGATGGAGGCTGGATTAAACAGAGAACATGTTTCTATTATTTTTGGAATTATGATATTTTAATATGCCACAAAATAAGCCAAAAATGCAAATTTTTGAATTTTCTCAGTTTTAAAGCAAGGAAGTGATAATTTTCCATTTAAAACAGTATTTTGTTTTCAAAAACTTTGACTCACATTTATAGATATTGAATGGTTGTCAAGAGGGTTTCATTTTGAGTCCTTTTTTAAACTATCTATAGAGTTGTTACCATGGCAACTACGATATAAAATTTCCTAGCCATTTTGACAGTGTAAACAAACGTGCAAAATCGGATTTTGACTCAAAAACCTATGGAAAGAAACAAAAACCATCTTCATATCTGCTTCTAAAGACGAGATAGCTTATTTTGTGTTATGACGGGACATTTTGGCGCCCATCTTGGATTTGTTAGTGAGATGAAGACATCGACTATTAAACCAAACATCAATATGAATTACTTGACCCTAAAACATGGGTATAGGCACCAGAATTATGCTCCTACGAGCTTCAAAAGGCCGATATATAGGCAAATTAATTATGAAAGGCGGCCATTTTGAAAAAAGGTCGCCAATTTACCAAAGATTTGCAGCCGCCCGCCGAAAAAAATGACAAACATGTGTTTTGATAATTTTATGAGGTACTTTGTGGAAAAAATCTAGGGTTTGCAAGAGAATATTATACGAAATGCCAACTCAATCTTGATTTCATGACATAAGTACATTACACTATTGGAGCAAAGACGGAAGTTGTCAGGCCTTTGTTTATATTGAAATAATTCCTATTCAAAAGCATACCGAGAGATTTCTAAGTATCTATGTCTGATCATAATACATTGAATTTATAATAAGGCCCCATGTCCACTGGGAGGGAAAAAGCGGGAAAGTAGGCAAACTCTTCGCAAATCTTTCATACTGCCCAAAATTGCCACAACAGAGATCTTAACCCAAAAAAGTTGGGAAATCTGAGAAAAATTTTACATTAATTTTCGCGGATTCGCAAATTTTTCGCTATCTTCTGCATTTCCCCAGTGACATGGAGGCCTGATGAGCAAATTTTGACATGTGTGTCCATTTATCTGCATTGCTATGCTAAATAACAAAATTTTTTTGACAAGTCTGTGTTCAACAAGGGCCCTAGGGAGCATAAAACACCCGTGAAATGAAATTTTTTTTTAAAAAGTCAAAGCACAATACATTTTCATATGTTTCTCCATCACATATATCGATTTAAAAATCGATAGCCGTTTGGTTCGGTCAGAATTAGCTTGAACTCGTTTTCTTATAGGAAAACAATAGCATTCTGAGGATTAAAAGCGCCGTATCAGGCTCGTTAGAGCGATTTCTTCAAAGTGCGTAAACACCAACTTAAATCACTTTAAGATGATTTGCAACCCAAAAAATATAACCTAGTTCCGACTTGTTAAAATAAAAATTTAACATTTACTTTTCAGAAAAAAAGGGCTTTTATATGTACTTTTAAAAAAAGCGAAATAAAAATGTGTTTACATCAACCAGAATACCCACACACCACCCCAAGCACACCCCCCACACACACACAAAACACAAACCACACATACACAAAAAATAAAAAAAAATCATCAAACCGATTGTCCCTGGGAGATTTCCCACCAATATCGAAGAATCACTAATTAAAACATTCCTGAATAAATCGAAGTATCCATTTAATTGTGTACATTACTACGCCATCGCCTAATACCCTAGTCTATGTGCTAATATTTCTGCCCCAAGCTAAAGCATTTAATCAAAACGGCGGGAAAAGAGAGGCTTGTAGGCCCTAAATATCACTTAATGCGTCCCAAGGGATGGTGGTGAGACGTGTTAAAACAAGCCTTCAATTGCATCAATTATACTAATACCTGATGTTTGTCCAAAAGCCCCATGTCACGGGGGGAAGGAAAAAGCGGAAATGAAGGCAAACTCTTCGAAAGTCCTTTCAAAACTGCCCAAATTGCACAACAGAGGATCTCGCAATTTTGTGAAATCTTGAAGAAATACAGTAATTTTCGCGGATTCGCAAATTTTTTTTTCGCTACTTCTCATTTTCCCCAGTGACTTGAGGGCCTTATATATATATTATGGTACTTTTAAGTTAACACGCGCAATTTTAAATATTTTGAAAAACATTTGCATTTGTTGTTAATTTAATAATCAAATTAAAACATGTTTTGTATTTGGCAACAAAATACCTTGTAGTGAAAATACGGACGAATCATAAATTACTTTCCCTTCAGTATACAACTATAGGCTGCATTTTTAAAATTGTTGTAGAAATTCACAATTTTAGCCAAAAGTACATTTTAAAAAAAACGATTAAGTATACATCACTTTCACGAGAATTTTAAATTGTTTAAAAAACTATCAAGTCATGTCAAATGCTGCAAACCACAAACACCAATTCCCAAACCCAAACAGGCCCTCCCACCCATGATACACAAAGCTTCTATAGACCCTATTTTCATTGCTCCTGTTTATGACTGAACCCGTGCACCAAATGTATTTTTTTTTTTTTTTTTTTTTTTTTTTTTTTTTTTTTAATTTTTCTTTTTTTATAATATCAAGTTTAACCAAGTATGGGTAGGTAGAATTGACTCAACCATACCTTTTTGGGCAAAAATTCACGAAACATACTCAGCCGATAATCGATCTTGTCAATGGTTTATTAGCTGAGTTGAAACTATCTCCGCAACCTTTCGGAGATGTTGTCATGATAACCACGGAGGATTAATCATCTTAAATTAACGAGTAAGGCTTTTAGTTATACAGAACTATTGGAAGCATCGATTGTTTTCATTAACTTTTCGCATTGTAAAAATGTTTATGTGGGAATCCATACATAAAAGCAGAGACATTAATTCAGCGGCATGGCAAAATGGTCCTGTAAAAATGCGACAATCGGAAATACTGTTCTGCTAGAATTGCATTACTATTACTCTTCTATACACCATGGTTAATAACTTTTCAAGATTCACACTTTACTCATACCTTTCTAATCCGAGGTTGAATGTTGATACCGACGACAACCATTGCCTTTTCTTGAATTTGGTGTAATGTAGGAAGAGACCATCTCGCTGTTTCTGTTCTTCGGGCAAAAAAGGGGGTCCAAATCAAACCCTAATTTAAACCATTAAATCATCAACCATTTTCCGGGGGAAATGTACATTATCGGGGTCTTAGCCCCCGTTGCCTCTCTTTTTTGTGTTCCGCCTGAACGAATTTTCATGGAGGGGCCACATGCTATCCAAATTTCTGTTTGTCCGTATGTCCGTATGTACGTCTGTAATTTGTAAATTCTGTGTGACCGTCCGTATGACTCGGTTAACCTTTTTAAAAATGCTCTGCAGCCTAAACTCTATCCCCGATTTACTCAAAGTTTTTTTTTTTCTTGAAGGATGTAGCGTGAGTGCCGCAAATTATTGTATTTAAGACTTATTTGGCATATTTTTCATGAAAGAAAAGAAGTAATTTCGGTTAACCTTTTTTGAAATGCTCTGCTGGCTAACGCTAATCCCGAGGTACTTCATAATTGGTAGGGTGATATAGTGAGGTGCCAGAATATTTATGTGTAGCTTTGGCTCATTATTTTCATCTGCATGAATATTAATTAGTTTGTAATGGCCGTCAAAATGTAACCCGTTTTCCCGCCAGTTGGTGCAAGTTATCTGGAGTTCCGTAGGCGTATAATGATGTAACTTGTGAAGGAAGCGGGATAAAGAGTTCTCGACCTGATAGATGTTGGGCATATTTCGGACAAGTTACATATGCAAATGAGCCTATTAAGTGCAAAAATCACGGATCTATTTTGAAACGTACCTTCGGTCTGCAAAATTCCTTCACTGCACGACAAACCCATTATGTGCGCATCTTTTTGTGTTCTTTGAAAGTTCCTGATACATGCGGCTTTAGGTATGCAAATGAGCTATTAAATAGGCGTAATTGCTGAATCGCTAAAATGGTACATCTGATATGCGAATTTCCTTTGCTACATGCAAAACAACTATAACCATACATCTGTGTGTGAATCATATGGAGGTGGAAGAGTGGGGTGTTGATGGGGCAGGGTTTGGTGTGGGGAGGGGGCAGGGTGGGATGTTGGGGAATGTGGGATGTTGGGGAATGTGGGATGTTGAGAGAGGGGTAAGGTGTGATGTTGGGAGGGGGGAGGGTGGGGTGTTTTAGTGGGCGGAGGGGGGTGTTAGTGCGAGGTGGGTGGCATCTGGGATGGGGTGGGGTGGGGTGGGTGCGTCGGGAGGGGTCGGGGTGACTCCCATTGACCTTGGGTGCCTCATTTGACCTGGTGACTCATGTTACCTTGTTGACTTCTTTGAACCTTGTGACCTCGTGGTGACCTGTGACCTTGTGTGACCTGGTGACATTTGTGCCTTGCCCTGGTGACGTTGCATGGACCCTTTGTGACCCCAGGTGACCTCATGTGAAGTTGGTGACCTCATGGTGACCTTGATTACCTATTGTACCTTGATACCTCATGTGACCTTGTGACCGCATGTGACCATTGGTGACTTTGTGACTGTGTGAACCTTGGTGACTTGTGACCTTAGTGACTTCCGGTGACCTTTGTGACCCCATGGGACCTTTGTTACCCATGTGGGACCTTTATGAACCTCATGTGACCTTGGTGACCCTGTGCACCTTGGCCCATTCACAAATCGGTGTGCCGGGGTAGGGTCGGGGTGGGATGCAAGGGAGGGTTGGGGTGTCATGGAGGGGTTGGGGTGGCAGGAGGGGAGGGTGCGTCGGGGGCATGGTGGGGTGGGCTGGGTGGGGGTAACCTCATATGACCCTTTGGTGACCTCATGTGACCTTTGGTTACCCATGTGACCTTTTGTAACATGTCCTCCATGCATTTTTGTTCTCTTTCTAATCATCATTTGGCCAAACTTCATCATAAGCAGTGATCGCTCAACCAGGCGACACTTGTGGGTCGATAACCGCCTTGTCTGTAATTCCTACACTATATCCATATTTTTCGGCATTATCTGTTCTATGTCCACTATGTTGAAAAAAAAAAATCGTATGAATCGTAATGTCAGTGTGCGTATAATTGGGGTAATCAGCATTAGACTTTACGCTTTTATATTGAATGGTAAATTACATCTTCTTTGCGACTTTATTCAAATGAAACCTTTAATGTTTGGAGTATACAACATCTGCTTTAATATTTTTTACGTATTTGAAGAGTTCTTTCCACATATGGGTTGGTCAATTTATTAAAAGGGACACTGATTGCGTATACTGTAGGCCAATACCTTGACGGGGTCCGACTCGGGGACCGTGACGTGACAATCGGCCAAAAAAGATTGTTCAAGGCATCCATATTTCTGTAATATTTCGAAAGATAAACAGGGAAACGACTTCCTACCTTTATTTGGTAACAGAAAGTATATCTTAAAAGTGAAAACAAAAAGGTTTTTTGATTGTTTATATTTCAAAAACATATAGACTTTTTTAGCTCTTGGCTCCAATAGGAAATTTAAAAAAAATCAATATTTCAAGTTAACCCTTTCAGATGGGGATTTTTTAGGAAATGTTACATCAATGGAAATCAGAGCTTTCATTTTTTTAGAAACCCCGGTATATGAAATTCCCGTTGCTTACACCCTCGTCTACCCCCCCTCAGGTTTTTCCCCGGCTTGCTAAAACCCCCCCATTTTTTGTGGCAAATTATTTATGTAATTGGCCAATTGACATGTTTCACTCCTTTTAATCCAAAAGCAAACATCCACCGGCGTATAGGTAAGATACAGTGATCCCAAAGTGATGGATGGGGGGGGGGGGTGGTAACCACCCCCCCCCCTCCGGAAAGAAGTACCACAGTCCTAAACCAACAAAGGAACAATCACAGACCGTTGAATTTTGTACCAATAGAATAGCTATGGTCCTCCTCCTTTATCCATTGGTACCAAAATGAGTAACAACAGGCCTAGCATTACTCACAATGACGTCAAAAGGTTCGCATAATTCACAAAAACTGCCATTTCCATAGAACACACATGAAATTCGCAATTTTTCGCCAAAGGTTAGAAATCAATTTTCATGCGGTTTTGTGAACTCTACTTGATGGGAAATGACGAGTTTATACAATGGCAGCATTTTAGACTCTAATAAGGTGTTTGAGTCGCTAAAATTGCGAATATCAATTTGCCGCCCTAATTCAGCATTTTCGTACTTTCCTCAACAACATATGACGTCATGCTGACGTCTTAATGGGATGTTAAGTACTTATTTTGGTACCAATGGAAGAAGAAACCCTAACTATCCTTGGGTACCGTTAAATTTACAGGAATCGGTTTTCAGTTACGAAAATCACAGGGTTGTACCACCCCAATCCCTTCGGGAGTTTGTTACAAAAAAGGCTCAGGTAGACGAGGGTTAACCTTGGCCTACCATTTATACGATCATGATGTACTTAGTGATAAAATATTTATGTATTATCATTGTGGGATAAATCTTCATTATTAACATTGTAATACCCCTCGATCACACCTTTAAGTGTTTTTAATTATATTTATTTTAATGTTTAAAGTTTGTAATTGTATTGGTAAAGTGCTGTACCCTGCTTGACCCAGATAGCGTTGGTCTTTGGTGTGTTGGTCTTGTCCTGGGTTTGATAGTATGCTTTTTAACCATTGTTTAATAATAAAGTAATAAATATATATGTGATAATGTAAAAAAAAAAAAATGAGTATAAATATATAGTAGACCCCACTAATGGAACAAACTTAGCTCCGTCAATTTGGACAATTTTAGGCGTGTTATGTTCATTTTCGGAAATATTGATAGTCTATTTTACCAGTCGTTTTGCAAAATTATAATTAACTATTACGCTAAATTAACGAAAATCTATCAATAAAGAAAACAATTTGTCATTTCGATAATCAATTTAGCACTAATTCATCTTACCTTATTGGCACTGTGCCTTATTGGAAAGGAACGAGACAGTATAGAATTATATTTGTCATGCCAGTTTGTGAACAATAATGTATATAATACACTATATTTATTGGCGTTTGGTTTTACACTTTAACACAGTGGCACGCGCGGAAGCGGTTCATCCAACAGTAGGGGGAAAACAAAAAGAAAAACAAATACATTAACTTCTTTTATTGGTAAATGCTGTCCGTATTTATTGTGTACTACATACTACATGTATACTCCATAGGCTATACATGTACATCGATCACCACGGTGAGTTTCACAGTTGCTTAGTTCCCAATAGTCCTTATTCTACTGTGAAAGGCCCTGGGATTAACTGGCATACAAACACGATAGATATCGACGAGGCTGGAGACAATATACTAAGCTAGCAAATTGGTATCGTATTGTAACCCGTATTGTAGCATGACTGAAACTCGATGAATCCCCGGGTAAAATCCATTCAGCCATATCTTTGACCCACTCTCAAACCAAACATTTTCCTTGATCGGAGAGACTCTCAAACTCTTAATTGTTGGATTGAATTGGGTTCGATTTGAACCCAAACCTAACCCTCAAACTGCGTTTTTCCGGCAGTTAGTTGTGGAGCACCGACTTTAACGAGCAAAAAGGTTAGAAAATAAAGCTTGATGAGAAACCTACTACCATTACTAAGTTTTATCTGTATGGCCAGGCTAATTAAGATCCACGGTTGTAGTTAGAGAAATTATTATACTAGCGCTGTAGCTTTGAGTTTTGGTTCATTAAACAGAATAGGGCTAGAAATCAACAAGGACCAAAATATAAACATCAAAAAATACAATAAGAATAATGACATGCACGTTCCACCCGTGCCGTGTACCACAAAACGTCAGCATCGGTAATGAACCCAACGCGATCGGTCGAGTTGGTACTTCACGCGACGGTCGAGTTGGTATTACACGGTCGAGTTGGTTATCGGTCGAGCTGGTATGACGGTCGACTTGGTTGTCCGTCGAGTTGGATGACGGTCGAGTTGGTATCGGTCGAGTTGGCAATCCGTCGAAGTGACTGTGTACCTTCGTTTCCACTCCACGTATGCGTGATTGTTGTATGTGGTCAACTTTTCCTACCGAGTATTTGAAGTTTGGAGGTTTTATGTGCAAAATAAAATAAGGTACGTTCATTTTTAGCTTATATCTTATTGCCCTTTATGTAAGATTGCTTGACGACTAAGCAGCCTCGTATAGATGTTGAGAGTATAAATTTTGTGCCAAATTCGGCAGCCATCACACTCTGCACTGAACAATACACTATAGTATAAAAAATCGTATTCTTTAATTCTGGGACACGGCGTACGCACAGAGAGCTTGACACAAGCGTTCATGCATTCAACTTACGCACGACTACGCCCTATTGCGCCCTGCATTAAACGCGCTATATTGCCGGCATTGGAACCTAGTACAGGGAACCTTTACGTCGTTTTTTGACATTGGTGGTCGGCACGACGTAAAGGCCAATAATGCATTGAAAAGCCGTAGCAATCAAGCACTGATAGACATGGACTTGCCGACGCAGTGCTGCGTCGGAAGTCAATTACACTAAGAAAAATGACCCTAATGGCCGCAGTATTTATCATGCACCTACTTGTACTTGTTATTTATCTCCTGCAATTCTGTTTCTTCGATGAAAATAAATATTAAGTCTGTATTTTGGAGATATTCTTGTCGGGATTCGTGCTACACGATTTGACTTATGTAATGTCGTTATACTAGAAATGAGGGTGATTCGTAAATGTGAAATGCAAAAGATTGATAATGACTCGTCTGACATGCCCGAAATTTTAGTATGACTCTGTTTAGTTCTGGTAACCAAAACCAGAGGTCAACATTATCTTTTAACGCTACTCGTTATCATCTACTGACCTCTGGTTTTGGTACCGCTGGTAAACGGGAAATGTACATATAACCTGAACAGTCGAAATTTGCGAAGTGCACGCCTTTTCATACTGCTGTACACTTACCTAAAAACTATATTGTCCAAATAACACTCCACTTGTGTGCTCTAGATACTCGTCCATCAACCTGTACCATTCATTTTTTGATATGTCCTTCCAGGGCGATAAAATTTATGTAAAAATAAGG
>JAMKCH010030146.1:0-29597 GCA_023653785.1 Ophioderma brevispina
GCTGAGTTTCCCCCTGAGTTTCCCCCAATTCCCCTCAGAATTGCTCTCTAAGCCACTGGGTCACGTGGGTGCCATCTCTAACATTCGCCGAGAGGACCAGCACTCATACTCCCTTAAACATGTCCAAGGGGTTAAACCGGGGGAGTGGTGTTCCCATTTAGATGATGACGCTTATATTAGGGTTGTTAAAACCTAGCATCATTGTCACCATAACAATGGCCCTGTATTTTTGAAAATTTACCATCGCCATCCAAAAGACTCATTTTTCGACAATGTTGAAATGTTTCGCCCAAGACCTCTAGTTTTTAGAAAATGTTGCCAAATTTTCACCCAAAGACCCCCTTTGTAAAAATTTAGCCAATCTCCACCCAAGAAGCCGTTTAATACGGTGTTCCCGATCATCGGAGAAATTTTTAGTGCGCAAATGAAATAGTCATATTTGAAAGACAATTTTCAGACTGAAATTCATCGTGATTATAACCAAATTAGTGGTGTATTTGTGCCGCGCCCAGAAGGAGCAAGAATTTCTACAGAGCTAGAGAGATGGTGACATTCTGTAGGCCTATGCCTACTTTGCTCCTGATACCATTCCGCATGTTCTGTATCTGTTCCCCTGGCAGTGGCAGTGCCAGACTTCTTTTTTTTTCGAGGGCCCCCGCCAGAAAAAAATGACGGATTTTTGAAAAATTAGCGATTTGGGGCCAAAAATCACCAAGATTTTGGCATGCAACCTCCCCCCAAAAAAACAGTGATTTGGGGCCAAAATTGGTTCCCCCAAAATATAACTTCTTCCACCACCCCAAAAATTTCACTTCCCACGTGCGGGGGGGGGGGGGGGCGGGGGGAAAAAAAAAAAAAAAAAAAAAAAAAAAAAAAAAAAAAAAAAAAAAAAAAAAAAAAAAAAAAAAAAAAAAAAAAAAAAAAAAAAAAAAAAAAAAAAAAAAAAAAAATGGACTGAAGCACTTTTTGAACAGGCTTTTGAATTGTTGACTAAAAGTTGACTCTATCATGTCTATGATTAACCTAGTTTTAAATTGCTGCTTTCGAAACCAATGAAACTCTTCATGATACACAGACTCGGGACTGGGACATAGACCTACTTCACTTGCATCATAAGTCATGCATGACATAATCGATTGATTTTTAGTTTTCTTATCTAATGCGACAAAAAGTAATTCATTTTTTTTAACTCGATTTTGGCCCCTTTCGTGAGCCGGCACTACTGATATGTCTGAAAATATTATTTCTCAATTGTGAAAAAAGGCAAAATATTTTTATTGGTGTTGTATGAATTTTAAGGTAGTCAATTATCAAAATTCCTCTGCAAAAATCCAGTTGAGTATAGACCAGTTAACAGCAATGTTTGTAAACATGTTAGGGCCTGGTATCTTGTGACTAGGTCGGCCTGACTGTTACACACTGGGCAATTGTATCTGTTAGAGTTTTAATACTATGGGTCATAACGATTCGCAGGAATGGATTCGCAGGCAACAAAAGAAATGACGTAGGATGTTAACTGGTCTATACATCATCATTGGGGCGGAATTGCCTTCAAACACAATATTGAAGATATTGTAATGAGTAAAATTTTGAAGTGCAAAGAATTAATTTAAAAAAGGTAATAACTCATGATTACACTACTGACATGCCCATCTACGATTCACATTATTTCGATTAAACCATTGCATATAGATCAGTTAACATCCTACGTCACTTTCTTTTGTTGCCTGCCAATCCATGCCTGCCAATCGTTATGGCCCATAGTATTAAAACTCTAACAGATACAATTGCCCAGTATGTAACAGTCAGGCCGACCTAGTTCAAGATACCAGGCCCTAACATGTTTACAAACATTGCTGTTAACTGGTCTATTGGATTTCCATGCTACATATATTGCACACATAAGAGACAGTGTAAACAGACCTGCTTTCTTTGAGCTAAAAGTATTTACTTTAGGCCTAAAATGATTGTCATTCGACCTTGCATGACAGCCTTCTTGCGCATGGTACCCATCACCATATGGCGCTTTGCAGATCCCGACGGTTGTGTACTTTCCTCTTCTTTGAGTTCTTGTCTTGCATGGAAGTTTAAAATGACAAGAGGAATAATAATTTCCAACAAAAGAGCTAGGGCACCAGCAAAACATTGCTCGTGTATTGCAATGTGATGACTTTTCCGTAGTTTTGGCATAGTTTTTAACACGGTCAAAGTAATTGTTAACATTTGTTTGAGAATAAATTGATCATAGTTAAAGTCTGTACTTTATCGGGTATTATTTATAATTAAGATACATACATGTGCATCTACAACTTCCGTTTATAGGCGACATCACGAATTTTGATTATCCCACTAAGAATAACATCTCTAGCATCTATCTCTACTCAAGCGATGACGTAGCTGACATAACCTCATACCCTAATGACGATTACCCACAAACCACGCAAAAAATAATACCCATACCGTGGTCCAAACCGATACCGCGGTCCCAAAATGCAAAATACACATTAATTAACATTTAGTCTTTATTTACACACAATCTCTCGACATCCTAATCACATTTACGGCAACAGATCACTACATCATTGACAGCGCTCGCGAAGGGGGAAGAAGGGGGAGGCCTGGGAACATGGCAGCACAAAATCATTCGGTCTATCTCATACCCTAATGACGATTACCCACAAACCACGCAAAAATAACCCCATACCGCGGTCCCAAAATGCAAATTACACATCAATTAACATTTTGTCTTTATTTACACACAATCTCTGGACATCCCAATCACATTTGCGGCGACTGATCACTACATAACCGACAGCACTCACGAAGGGGTAGACCTGGGAACGGGGTAGCATCCCCAAAATGTCGGATCGCATGGAGAACGGGCTTCGCAGTTTTAGCGGCAGCCCGTGCCCATACGTCTATAGTATTATGATTTGTGACACAAGTTACCCCAAATGTTACAATTAGGGGGAAATGTAAAAGTGAGACATCTGCTAATTAAAGAGTAGACTCACTGGTGTGAGAAAAATAGCAAAAAACGTTGACAAAAATCATTCTTTTGGCTATAACTAGCTACTGCTTCAATTTTATTATATTGCGCAAATTTGATATCATCGAATAGAAATTTATTCTCTTTAAATGATACCCAATTTGTTAGTTACTCTTTTATAATAATATAATATAATATTTATTTGAAGTACTTGCCAAATACAGAAACAGAATATAATAAATATATATAATACATTCAAACATGACAAAGACAAAAGAATAATTTGGATAAGAGAAGGGGTTGTAAAAACCCGTCACAAAGGTGCTCTCATATCCAAAGAGAAACAAAGATTACAGTATTTGCACACAGAGAAAGATTGCATGATTGGAAACCAAAAGAATAGGCACGGCAAATGTATGCAAAATGAAAAAAATCGTCGATGTAAATGATTGAAAGAGTAAACAATTAGCCATGTTATATCAAAATGGTTTCAAAATGAACAGAATAATTCAAACACTGACATTTAACCAATATTAACTTAGTAAACTTAAAAAGTGTGATTTACAGCCTGGCTTTAAAGTTATAAAGATATGGTGACAGCATCAAAATCAGTGGGATTTCTTCCAAAGACGTGGAAGTGAAATAAACATATAATTGAACTAGACCTGGGAACAGATCGAATTACAAGACGGCAGTATTGGGAATGGATGGTGATCCCTTAATGACCCCTTGAGGTTGACTTGACCTTGACCCTTGTAAACTTCACAACATGTCACAAAATGTCTAAAATGTATTTTTACAGTTGTTAACAACTTTACAGGCTCAATATTATGAGTTTAACTCAATCCAAGCTGTCAGGGAATTGACCTTTCACCCCTATAACGTGACACCCTTGGGTGCACGGATGGGGTCAACTGTACCTTGTTCTGTATGTCTGATGCCACGAGGATTATCCCTGACAAATTTCAGACTCAAATCGGAGCTTGTTTGTAGTTTTGACCTTGAACTTTGACCCTTTGGGGGTCCGAAGACTATCATTCGAATTCTTTTACCATTAATGTTACACTCACGCAGCAATAACAAGCTTTATGTCTTCTATAGGCTGAGGTATAGCCAATTGGTCTTATTTTTAGCAGTTTTGGCAAATAGTGACCTTTGACCCCCTTAATACCTTTGATCCCGGATAAAAAAAAACCTCATGCTACACAACAAAAATGCATTGTTTACAATGAAATAAAAAAAAGCTACAGGGCTTAGTTTGGTAATGATAAAAAAATTATTGAAACATTATTTACATTAAAACGGAAAATGACCTAAAATGACCTTTGACCGCCCAAACTAAAAAATACCTTGCATACACCCCCACCCAGTAAATAAATGCAGATCTACAAGTTAAGTCACTGTACTATGTTTGGGTTTGAGATTCAAAAAATTGGAATATTTTTGGTTTTTGACCGGACGTGACCCCTTAATGACCTTTGATCTGAAACTGTGGACAACCCGAAGACCTGCCTTTTTGGTAACAATACATGTGCTTTAAATTAATGACCTCACCCTGCTACGTAATTTGTAGGACAGCGATTTTTTGAATATTTTTTCACAATTTTTGGCTTTCAACCGGGAAGGAGGAAATGACCCCCTTATGGACCTTTGACTCCTTATCCCTGAACACCTATATGAAGCAAGTGTCAGTGGTTCCTCTGAATCCTGTAGAAGAAGATAATTTTACATTAAATTACATATTTGAAGCGTGTGTTGTGGCCAGGTCAAAGGTCAGACAGGAGTCAAAGTCATACGACATAAATGGGTACGGGTCAGTGGTCAGTGACGTAGTCTAGTCAGATAGTCAAACGATACTGAGCTAGACACAGTTGAAATGTTGATAGAAAGAAAGAAAGAACCCATCAAAAAACAGAACAAGACGGCTGACTGCCGTCTGTAAGAAGAGGGAAAGTCCTAGCAGATTGGTGCAAAGCCTAGAACTCCGCATATGCTATGTTGAATCAAAGAATTAAAAGAAGTAGGGGGTCAAATCATGTTAAAATTCGTAAAAACCCAGAACAAGTCTTGGATTTTGAAGCATCTTTCAAGCTTGTCAAGCGTCATCAAAATGGGACCAATTTGGACCAATTAAGTGATTTGATTTAGAGATTTTTATCTGCATCCAGTGTGGGTTGCCAGTTCAAATGTCTTGTTTTCACAAAGTGGATTTGGAGCTTTCTAAAAATTAGTATTCATGATTTAATTGAGTTATTATAGGGTATCATATTTGGGCCATGGTTAAGCTTCTGGGGCCTGATCCAATTTTCATTGTCATGCAATATTAGGGTTTGGTAAACAAATAGCTATGCATATTTTGGCATCTATAGGGTGTTAACCTAGGAGATATGATGACACCTTTTGAAGCACTTGCACAGTTAGATTATATAGGGAGGGTGGAATGAGTCATCTCTCAAGATGCTATATTTTGCGATGCGTCAAACCTAGTAGGTAGTTTTTAAAGTTAATCAGTAGTCTTTGTGAGCTAGTACTGGCTTAAATCTACACATGATGAGTGTGAAAGCTAAACTTTGTGGAAAACTACTACAACAACAGTCTGAGAGCACATCACCAGAAGTGCTCGTCGAGTTTGGAGTGATGACGGCCTTGCAATCTGCAAGTCATATGTGGTGCCATATTGAAGTGAAGTAAATCATTAGTCCTTTTGGCATTTTTTCAAGCCTTTACAGAATGCAAAATTTCCCTGGATTGGACACCTTTAAGCATGCTTTTTCATACTGGTACAGGTTAGATGCTCATGTAACACCTCATGTTCAGAATTATAATTTGGAAAGGTTTAGCTATGTCAGAAGGTTGTTGTTGTAATTCAGAACCAGTTAACAATATTACAAAAGAAACTCCTATTATAATTAACTGGTAACTTCCTGAAGAATTGTATCTTTTTTAAACAAGTTTGTTAGAGATATATTGTAAACATAAGGTTACTTTGGGAAGAAAGATTAAATTGTTGTTAAGTTGGAGATATGTTCAGGATATTTTAAAGTTCCTTAACATATTGATTATTTGGATGTTGTAAATTAGAAATTTGGTTATTTTGTGAAATCTTTTACAGTTCTCGCCTCCTTAATAACATGGGCGGCCCACCTGTAAAATCCTGTTTTTCACCGTATGTGATAAAACCAAACTGGGTCAAACTTACCAACCTAACCAAATAGACTACCTTATGAGTTATGTTCGCTGACTTGCCAATACTGAAGTGGAATGAAGTTGGGATCAACCAAAGTTTCTTTTTTGTAACACCATGTACATGTGAGATCACCCACGTGACTGTCAGTATCCGATACATTGGAGTCTTGATATAAATGTAAAACTGTAATGAAACACATTTGAACTGTAAAAGTGTACTAGTTTCTTGCGTCATGATGTAATATGGAAAACCAGTGAATGTCATAAGTCAAATTAACAGGAGAAAGTCATTGATATGATGATGAAATGAAAACGAAACTGTGCTTAGAAGTTATGAAACTCTGGAAATCATTTAACATAATGTTAGTAGCACGCTCAACATAGATTCAGAAAGATATGACCGTTTCAGGTTGATTAAAGATTCACTTTGTGAGGGTTGAGGTATTGAGGTTATCTTTTGGAGTAGTCTTGAATTGAAATTTGGACGGAAAAAATGGTGCTAACCAAATTATCACCAATTTAAATCAGGGTTTAAACTTTGAGCTTTAAATAACATTATAAGGTCAATTTAAATTTAAATGTTGAATCTGGGTCATTATATTGAAATTAGATTATAATATTACATAGCTGTTGAAATCATAAGAACTTGTGTATCCTCAAAGAATCACACTTGTTAATTTGTATCATTTCAAATAGATTTGGAATACATTTTGTATAAATTAAGTTAAAGTAATAATCTGATGGTCTAGTTTTGAGGGTCATTCTGTTGTGTTCTAGTATTCGCGTTTCATTCAACGTGTTTTTTTTACGAACCCACATTTATTGTCATTACTCATCCTGGGGTGTGACAAACCTGACTAGATTAAATCAAGAAGTCTGCTCAAGTAAGGGGAATGAGCATCCGCTTTGGTGATTGCTTATAGAATAAAGTCATTGTAATTTTCTGTTGCACTTTCTCGACCTATCAATGATTCTTTGATGAGGTGCCCAGTAGTGCTAAGAATGTGATCAGTAGTGCTAAGAATAGCTACATTGGTGAAGAGAACTGCAAAGGACATCGCCGACCGGATAAGGAAGGAAGGGACGCCCTCTATAGTTTTCATGAGAACGATTGTTAGACGGCTCGACACAAATAAATGAGCATTGTGCACAAGTGATCTAAATTTTATTACAATATAACAGATTTTAATGATTGTCATTGGTTCAGAATTGGTATATCCAAAAACAACATTAAATAAACAATTACACACAATATTTAAGATATACTTAATTGTAAACAAGAATGTCCATAATTCTCCAAAAGAAGCGTTGCAGTTCAACGTGAGTGTCCTCCCAGCGAAGGACTCCAAAATGGACAGGGCATAAGTTCACATTAAAACTCCTCGGTAATTATTCCATGGGGAATTCTTCTCAGTCCTGAAAGTAATTTGTCCAGCAGTTCAAGACGAGACGACAAGGTTAAATAAAGTCCCTCGACGACACTGATTGTCCCACAGTATATCAGTCCACGCTATCAACATGATTTCTATCTGTCCACAATTGGAATCCTATTTTGATTCTGAGCACTTTCGGCTTCAAGATGCAGTAGATAGAATTGAATTACCAGCACTCTGCTACATTGAATGCAAAGATATAAATCTGGCCAATGGTGGAGCCTAAATTCTCACTCGTGTAGCTAAAACTAGCTATAACCATACTGTATAGCTTATTACAACTGCTGACGAAATCTTCTGGCCAAGTTCTCATTCATATATACACAATCAGGGTTATAGCTAGCTACTCTGAGTGCTGGGGTGTAAATCTGAAAATTTACTCCATATTTTTTTTGGCACATATGAACAAACTATGAGTTATTGCCATTTATGTGGTAATTTTTCATTTCACTGAAGTAGAGTACTGGTCGGCAACCTCCCAAACGATTCTCTGTGCCGGTCGGTGGGAGCAAGTGCCGGACATGGCCGACCGCCGCCGACCAGCGTAGCTATATCCCTTACACAAGATTCATAAAGTTCCAAGTCTTAAAATATACATTACAAACTGTAGCATCATGCATAAACAAACCTTGCACTAGCTGGACCAATTGGAATCACATTAAATTACATCACCTGAAGAAATCCTTAACTATATAACTTTATGGGGGAATTCCGAGATTCTGCAATGTTTTGATCTCAATGCATAAAACAAGTGGGCCTCAGGTTTCATAAAAGGTTACATCTTGGGGAATTCCCACTTCCCTCATTGTGTGCAATCTAAAGGTGCAGCTTGTACAAACAACTCTAGGGACATCCCCTTTCCCTCTTGTATAGTAAACAGAGTAACTTTTCCCGTGAGGAAAAAACTTTTCTCAAATAAAATGAGAAAATACTTATTTTAATCAAAATTTTTGAGGGTAATATACAGGATGAACTTGAAACGTTACGCATATAAAGCCACATGCACTAAAAGTTTACCTTTTGACGGGTTTCCAAAAAATCCACTTTCACATAAATTCCCAAAAAAAGTTGCTTTATGTTAAAAAATAATACAGGTTCAATGGGTAATTGAAAGTTTCAAATATGAACCCTTTCCCCCCCAAGATACCCACCAATGCCGCTTTGCAAGGATGTGCGCTGTATTATTTGGCAACATATATGTGAGTGTTATTCTGGTTCTTGGGGGAAAAGGACCTCTTATTTGGCATTTTGTTTTCTGGGGGGTCTGAACCACAAATGGGGAATTGCCAAAAACCACAACAACCTCTGCCATACATACCTTACCACATAACTTGAGGGTAAGGCATGCTAATATATCAAGGGCTCAGTCAGTAGCATTTGAAGAGAACATGGTAAACAACAGCTGACCATGCGTGTTCTGGTATTCATAACATCATACTAAACACACGGGTGTGTATTTTTTGGATCAATATAATGGTGAATGAAAGCCGCTATTAAACTGCGCCCCCTGGATGAGAGAGTGGTTATCTTGGCATGATATAAATAGTGCATTCATGGGCCATGCTTTGCCATTGTATTGTAATCTAATCTAGCACATAAGCTAATAGGTATGGGGTATGTTATTAAGGGCTGCCTTATGTAGTTTCTTTATAACCTAATGAAGGACAAAAGGTTCTATCTAGAAATCATTAACCAACGCTTCCCGTACCACAAGAGCAGCTATTGCAACATCTTCTGTTTTCTCTATTTAAGTAAAAAATGGTCATAGAAATTGATTGCACAGCCGCTAGCTTTGCTTTTTTTCCAGAGCGCATACCACTGAAGTTTATCAGATTTTTCTAATTTTCTTGATACAAGTGTATTTGGGGGATAAAAACACCTTGTGTACCATTATAAGTAGTGTCAAAAAACACCAACACCAAAATTGATAATAAAATATGACCATGAGATTATGAGAGGGACCTCATTCTGTCCTTATCCGGCACGACGTCCTTTAGGTCATTGACCAGGGGCGGCGCAAGACATCTTTTTATGGGGGGAAATGGGGGGGGGGGCAGGCAAAGTGAATTTTTTGGGGGGCGGCAAAAGTATTCAAATATATGTTGAGAATTTTTAAACCAATTTGGCTGATTTTCCCCCAAATTTGGTGATTTTGGCCCCCAAAATCGCCAAATTTTTGGGGAAAGAAACCCTAGTGTGGCCCCCCCCCCGGCCCCTGTGGCACGCTCTGACGTCACGCTCCCACCGCTCGAGACACTTAAGACTTGGCTTTCCAGACGGCCCAAGGGATGGCCTAATAAATATCATAACAAGACACCTGGTAAAAGGCAGGATTAAATGCTGGTTATCTCCAGGATTAAAGGGGACTCAGAGATTTGAAATATAATTTTTGTGTAGTATTAAAAAATAATCATCTAGAAGTTAAGATAGTTCACTAAAATGCTTAATCCAAAGTTAGGCTGAATCGGGGAGTTTTCGTTTCATGCAGTAAACATTAGGCACAGATAACCAGTACCATAGTTTACTGTGTATAACAAAATTTTCCGGATCCGAATTTTATAACAAAGTTGGATTTTCTATATGAGGGACATCGATTTGAGCCTTAGTTTTATTTCCACACTGATAGTATATGGACAAGACTTAGTACATGCAAAAAACACGATTTGTTGAAAATGAGATATGCCCTCATCGGGAAAATCTCTGGAGTCGGCTAAATTGCGGTATCGCCCAGGTATAAGAAACAAATTTTCAGTTACCCGTTACATTCCATGTCCTCAATGCACAAACGCAACAGTCTGTTATTGGTTCATTCACAATCAATTTTTCAGATAATACTAAATTAGACAGATTAAAAAGGGGAGTAGAGTAAGTAAATCAACAACATTACAGGGTGTCCCCAAAAAAGTGGTGCCAAGCAGAAAATTATGATTTATCAAAAAACTACTGAAGCATTGAATTTCATTTTCAGGAGGATATTAATTGTCCTCTTGTCTCTAAATTGTGCAAATCGCATGACAATCCGTCCACGCAAACCAGAGATATAAACGATTATTAAAGACTGTTTTTCATCCATTCCAATGGGAATTACACAGTTAGTGATTATCGGTACATCAGATAGATTTGTGGCTCGATCGTGTGCATTGAGTAAAATAATGATAACGTCAGAACCTGAAGGTGATATGCTACTAAATTAATTCACTGTATCTCAACATATATCTTACATAATATCTAACATTAATAACGTTTAAGCTGACAGTCTGAGAATATTCATTCTAAATGGGTTACCTGTTGAAACAGTCAATGTCGGGGTAGTGCATGTATATTTAACAGATTTTAAAAATGCAATGGGTGTTTATGAAATTTTAGATTCAAGTCAATTTTTAAAGCAGCAAAATTAATAAATGACAGGTGTGATCCTCTTAGCTTAGTTCAATGAAAATGAAGGGCACGTTCGTCTAATTGTGTTATTTATAAAACCTTCACAAAGACGATAAACGTCAAGAAAAACGTATCAGTATCTGTTGTGGTATTACACATTTGGGTCTGGTTAAAAGATGGCTGGCAAACAGGCCATGCCAAGCAAAGGACTTTAATGTCACTAAGCTATTTTAATTTCTTTTCTTGCAAAAGAAATGTGACTATGATATTCAAACACATGTGACACTTAGTTTACAAATTTATATATTCAGCAAAAATGCTATTTATCACAAAAACTGCACAAGTAGAGATAACAAAATAGATATTATAAGTTGTGCAGATCATAATTATTTAGAATGCATGTTTATTGCCTATTTGCCATTTAATAAATCTAAAAAAAATATTGTGTTCATTCTGTTGTTCAATTGTTATGGTATGCTATGAATACAGCAAAACAGACAAATGATGTTAACTGTGTAAATCTCATTGGAATGGGTGAAAAAAAGATGGCCTTTAATGATCCACCATATCTCTGGCTTGTGTGGGCGGATTGTCATGGGATTTGCACAATTATAGAAAAGAGTATAATTAATACCCTCCATGAAAATGAAATTCACAGTTTCAGCAATTTTCGAGAAATCGGAGTTTATCTGCTTGCACCACTTTTTTTGGACACCCTGTAAACCCAGATAAGGGGAGTAAATCAACATAAACCAAAGCTTATCTGATAAATTAGACTTGACCAAGTCTGTTATGCTATTGTTATCTTTCAATTATTTTACCATTTCAACATCTGCACCGATGATAAACACATGTTTTTACATTTAGCTCTGAAACAAACTTACAGAGAATATAGTTTATGACGATATAATTATTGATTTTTCTATGAGAAAGTACAACACTTCTTAAAATGGATGTAATAAGGCCAAACACAAAAAATGGTAAGTAGTTTTTTGTAATCTGTTCATATTTCTTGAAAAAAAGAAGTTTTTCATATACAGAAAAAAATGTCATGCTATTTTTTGTTTATTTTCTTTAATAAGAAAAAATAAGCTCCTGTTTAAAAATTTAAAATTACTATTATATTGTTGTTTTTCAGCTCCCAAGCAGACAATCAAAACAGTGCTTATGTGGACGGCACATCAGCTCGGCCATGAGTGGAAAATATTAGCAATTTACTTAGGATTCCGTCCTAATGAAGTTGATAGAATCACAATGGACAATACCTGTACATTATATAGGATCTTTTCTATGTTGGAGCAGTACTGGAGAAGAATGCATCCATCAATTGATAATTTTGTCTCTGGCTACAAGTGGCTCTAAGAAGTTGTGGAAGGGAGGATCTGGCAAACCAACTTCACGGTAAGATGAATTCACACCACTAAATACTGGTCCCATTCGTTCCTGTCTGTACAAAATGGCGAGATTAAAACGTCATTTTCTCCTCAATGGAACATCTCCAGCCTTAAAGCTAACATTTCTGCTTGAAGAACATCATATTTCCCTACCTAATCAATCTAAAATAGGGTAGTTTTATCCCCCAAGTTTCGAGCTACTGGAACGTGAGGACTAGCATGCACCGGGGACCCTGGAGGTCACAGCACTTTTTTCCATCCGGTGTTCCCTGTAAGAATAACGGTAAAATTGGTTTGTCAGATCAAAATAACTTATCATGACAACTTTTTTTGTTTCCCTACAGATTTTAGCTTAGTATTGATAACAACCAATGATTTGCAAACCAGATCTCGCCATTTGTCTCAGTTTTTAGGTATCTTTAGGCGAGGGTCCCAAAAACCCCAAAAAACACCTCATCTGCTTTGGGGGCTGGACTTACCCCGTTTCTCCTGTTATTTACTCCTGGGGTGAATCCTATAAGTCTCAGCTCAAGCACGTGAACTTTCAAATTATGTTTAGTATTAATGGCACATGACAGTGTACATACCGATCAGTATATTTACTAACTGGAGTGGAATCTATTTGGCATGTCAATGCAGCCCTCCCCTTCATAAAGCACACCCACAAACACACACCTTTTCAACTAAAAAGAACAATGACACCCATATTCATCTCCATGTATCCTGTAAGATATTTACAAACAACTAGTTTACCTCACTGATTCCCCCCCCCACCCTCATTGCTAACACGTTGTTCCTTCTTTGATAGAGTTAAACTGCCTCATATGGGACCAATACTGAAGATTTCCTGCCTATTTTAAGTGTTATCTGTACACTCGCCTACGCCTGATGTCAGTACTTGCTGAGAGGGTGTCAAAGGGGGTAATTGACCCCTGACTTGTGGTGCTAAGGGGCCTGTACGAACACAAACATACATTACCTGTAAATGGCCCATAACTTCAATGAGTTCCACCCCCTCCCCCACCCCCCCCCCCCCCCCCCCCCATCCACCGCAATTTCTCTTGGTGGCCCTGCCTGTAGTACATGCTTCCAATTCTATCATGCATGAAAGGATGAATTCTGCATAATTGGGCTTGTGCACATTTGTGTCATATTCAATTAATGTTCTTATTGTAATTGTCTAACTTTGAAATGCACCTGGCTTTGGTGCTTTTTTACCTTTCTCTTTTAACCTATTCCCCTTCATGACCCTTATCTATAAATTCAAGCCCCCAGTCTTTTTTTGTCTAAAAAATTAATTCTAAATTTAGACAAACAGCTAAAAAGGGTTGAAATGTAAACTATATAGCGATGGCTTTAACTTAATTTTTTCAACTAATTTGGGGTTAAAATGTAATTTAGATAATAAAGTATGATTTGTGGTAACCATACTCTCTCTTTATGATTAATTAAACCAGGCGATACCATTATTTTCAGTGGAGAACAGTGGCGGAGGCCGAGTTCTTCCAACACAAAATAATAGTGTACCGTTTCATTCTCATAAAGAGAGTAAACCAGTTCCCCAAACATACCTGTATCTCATTCTATTCTTACACAGCTTATAAGTTAAGTGTCATCTTAACCCAGTTTCGTGATACTTTATGGCTTATATGAACAAGAAGAACTGCATCACCCATTACACAAATCAAACACCTGTTTAAAACCCATACGCAATGGAACGCTCACTGGCAGGCGCGCACTAACGTAGCAAAACGCGGTGGACACGGGCGCTTCAACCTTCAAAATAACGTCATTACGCAGTGCGGATTACCTGGGTTCAATTGTTGAATTGAACGCAGGCATCAGCCAATGAAATTGCTTACATTTTCACAGCTGTTTAAGAATGTAGTTTTAAACTTATCATTTTGAATCACCCCCTCTAACATCTATCTACACTTGTTATTTCTCTGCAGCTAATAATAGTTGTTTATTTGATTTAGACAAATAACTTGTAAAAGACTTGAAAAAAGTCTACATCAAACCGGTTACCAGAATGGATAATATGGTGACAATCTCTACCACATGTAAAATTTTTTGCTTAGTGTGCACATAAAGACCTACATGTACACCCAGTGAGTCTTATCACACTGCTTAAGAGCTCAGGGTGCTTTTCATGTTACCTACGTACAAAACCAGGCAGCAATCTAATAATAGTAAAGTACTCAGCAAAATAGTCTCTGCTGCATACATGTAAAAATAGGAACAGCAGTCTAAAATCGATTGCATCAGTATGTGTGGGCTCCAGTTTACATGATGCATTTTTCCATCGAAGATGGTATAAAATCAGAGTAGATAAAAGCCACTACATTGCAAGTTACCCTAGCATATGTGTAGCAAGCAATTGATTGGCAGAATATTACAGTCATGCACAGAGTTGGGTGGTTGTCTCATGTAGCAGTGCAAAATCCTCTGGTTCCAATTATTGCATCGAAGATGCTATAATTTTGAATGGCGATACGTTCATGTGGCGTTATGGTGGCCCTAGCTTTGTTAAAAAGTGTTGCGGTGAATGTATAATTCCATTTAGTTGAAGAGATGGTATGCCGTCACTGCTGCAGTTTTTAAGGACTTCCTTTCATATGGAAGCCCGTTAGATTGTACAAGTTGGCCTGTAGCAGATAGTGCAATCGTGTTTCTGAACGCGTACTGAAACGTATTCCTGATTGGCTGTTTTTAGATGTATTTCAGTAGTAATAGAGTCAGTTCCGACTGCGTTCTTTCTGTACACGATAGAGTGTATAGTAGATTTGTAGAGGGCGTGTATTACTGACATGTAAGGCAGCTTAAGGCGCTATCGAATGTAGTTGCATCCAAATGCACTGGTCATTCGTATTGTATACTACTGATGGGAATTTTGTATTGAATTGAAATGAAGGCTGAGTAAAATCACCATGGACAATACCTGTACATTATATAGGTCTTTCCTTGTGTTGGAGCAGTACTGAAAGATGCAATCCATCAATTGATAATTTTTGTCTTGGGCTCAATTGGGCTCTAAGAAGTTGTGGAAGGGAGGATCTGTGCAACCAACTTCACGGAAGATGAATTCACCCCACTAAATACTGGTCCCCTTCTTCCTAGTAAAATGGGCGATATGAAAACTCATTTTCTCCTCAATGGACATCTCAGAACTCTTAAAGCGAAACATTCTGCTTGAAGAACATCATATTTCCTACCTAATCAAATTCATAAAATTGGGTAGTTATCCCAAAATTTTCGAGCTACTGGATCGTGAAGACTAGCATGCACCTTGGACCCTGAGGTCACAGCACTTTTCAGTCCGGTGTTCCGGTAAGAATTTACGGTTAAAATTGTTTTGTCAGATCAAAATAACATATCAATGACAACCTTTTTTTTGATATCCTGATTTTATCCTTAGTATTGATAACAACCATGATTTGCAACCCAGATCTCGCATTTGTCTCCGTTTTTAGGGTATATTTGTATGCTAGGGTCCACAAAAAAAAACCGCCAAAAAACACCTCATTTGAGTGGGGCCCCTGGACTTACCCTTTCTTCATGTTATTTACACTGGGGTGTGAATCCTTATAAGTCTCATGGCTCCTCCTTCTGAACTTTCAAAGATATGTTTTAAGGTTATTAAATGCAACCATGACACTTATTGGTTACAGACCAGATACAGTATAGGTTTACTAACTGGAGTGGAATCTATTTGGCATGTCAATGCACCCCTGCACCCCTCCCCTTCATAGAAGCACACCTCACAATAACCGTTTTCAACTCAAGAACACTAGACTCCATATTTCATCTCCATGTATCCTGTACAGAGATCCAAAACACTAATTTTACATCACTGATTCCTCGCCCCCCACCCCGTCCTAACACGTAGTTCCTTCTTTGTGATAGTTAAAAACTGCATCATTGGACCATACTGAAGATTTCTGTTCTGCCTATTTTAAAAGTGGTTATCTTACACTAGCCTACCGCCGATGTCATTACGCTGAGAGGGGTCAAAGGGGGTAATTGACCCCTGAACTTTTGGTGCAAGGGTCCTGTGACAGAAAACAAACAATTACATTACCTGTAAAGGGCCCTATAACTTCAAGGTTCCACCACCCCCTCCCCCCCCCCCCCCCCCCCCCCCCCCCACCGTGGGCCAAAAAATTTCTTCTCTTGGTGGCCCTGCTTTATACTGCTTCAATTCTATTCATCGCATAAAGGATGATTCTGCTAATTGGGCTTGTGCACATTTGTTCATTCAATTTAGTGCTTCTGATGTAATTTTCACTTTGAAATGCACAATGGCTTTTTGGTGCTTTTTACCTTTCTCTTTTAACCTTTACCCCTTCAAGACCGTATCTATAAATTCAAGCCCCCAAGTCTTTTGTCTAAAAATTATGCTAATTTAGAAAACATGCTAAAAAGGGTTAATGTAACTATAGCTGATGGATTTTACTTAATTTGTTCAACTTAATTTTGGGGTTACATGTAATTAGAGATAAAGGTATATGTGGGAACCGATACTCTCCTTATGAGGAATTAAAACCAAGGGATACCATTTATTTTAAGTGACGAAGCTGGGGCCCGCATTTCTTCCACACAAAAATAATAGTGTTACGGTTTCAATTCGTCAATAAAGAGAGTACCAGTTCCCCAAACCTACCTTTTATTCTCATTCCTTAAAACAGCTTTATAATTAAAGGTCCATCTTTAACCCCAATTTCGTGATACTTTATGTATGGCTATATTAGAACAAGAAAGAACGACATCCCAGTGACAAAAATCAAACACCTGTTTTAACCCATACGCATGAGACGCACACGTTGGCGTGTGCGCCCGAACAGTTATGTTTTGTGTCAAAACGCGGGTGACACCGGGCGCGTTCAACCTGCCATAACGTCATTACGCAGTGCGTATTACCTGGGTTCAATTGTTGAAATTGAATCCCAGGCAATCACAGGCCAATGAAATTGCTTCATTTTCACAGCTGTTTTAAGATGTAGTTTTTTTAAAACTTATCATTTTTTTATCACCCCCTCGTAAACATCTATCTACAGCGTGTTATTTCCTGCATCAATAATAGTTGTTTATTTGATTAGACAAATAACTTGTAAAGACTTGGAAAAAGTCTCCTCACCGTTCCAGAATGAAATCTGGTGACAATGACTCTAACCACATGTAAATTTTTTGCTTTAGTGTGCACATAAAGACCTACATTGTCACCCGGGAGGTCTTTCCACTGCTTACAGAGCTCAGGGTGGTTTATCATGTTCCCGGGGGTACGTACAAACCAAGGCAATCAATCTAATAATAGTGTGTAGTACTCAGCAAAATAGTCTCTGCTGCATCCCTTGTAAAAATAGGAACAGCAGTCTAAAATCGATTGCAGTCAGTATGTGTGGGCTCCAGTTTACATGATGCATTTCGCTCGACAATGGATAAAATCAGATTAGATAAAAGCCACTACATTGCAAGTTAACCCTATTGCATATTGTTAAGGCAAGTCAATGGCTTTGGCAGAATCTTACATCATGCACAGAGTTGGGTGTTGTCTCATGTAGCAGTGCAAAATCCTCTGGTTCCAATTATTCATGCATCGAAGATGCTATAATTTTGAATGGCGATACGTTCATTTGGCGTGATGGTGGGCCCTAGCTTTTGTTAAAAAATGCTGCGGTGAATGTATAATTCCATTAGTTGAAGAGATGGTATGCCGTCACTGATGCAGTTTTTAAGGACTTCCTTCATATGGAAGGCCCGTTTGATTGTTTACAAAGCTGGCCTGTAGCAGATAGTGCAATCGTGTTTTTGAACGCGTACTGAAACTATTCCTGATTGCTGTGTTTTAGAATGTATTTCAGTATTAATAGAGTCATTCCGACGGCGTTCTTTCGTACACGATAGAGTGTATAGTAGATTTGTAGAGGGGGCGTGTCTACTGACATTAAGAGCAGCTTAAGGCGCGTATCAGAAGTAGTTGCATCCAAAATGGCACTGGTCATTCGTAGTGTATACTACTGATGCGGACTTTGTG
Source organism: Ophioderma brevispina (assembly GCA_023653785.1). Taxonomy (NCBI): domain Eukaryota; kingdom Metazoa; phylum Echinodermata; class Ophiuroidea; order Amphilepidida; family Ophiodermatidae; genus Ophioderma; species Ophioderma brevispina. Next base: position 18,415 of record JAMKCH010030146.1, read on the forward strand.
ATTGGATGAAATGAAGGCGAGTAAATCTTACGTGTACAATTAGGTGTATATTTTATTTGCAGTATGTTTGCGTTATGTGAAGCGGGTGTATGGCCACATTATTTGTAAAATAATTTATTGGAAAGAATTGTTGTTTTGAACACTGAAGAACCCTGAAATGGTGACGGGATAATAATGATGTTGGGGGCGAAACTGTATTTTAATTAATGGATATTTGCATTGAATGAAACTCTGATGACCGAAATGCCTAGCGGACCGATATAGAAGGCAAGATTTTTTGTATTGAAAATAGATACGTGCCGCAATACTATGCACTGGGAGTTACGCTGTTAAGTATTACTATTATTATTACTAAAAAAGGTGTTTATTCGCTTTAGCAATAATGCACAATTTATTTCGTTAAAGAATTAAGTACTACTGAGTATGAAAATTTGAGTGGAATGGTTCATGCAAGATGCCGGGCTACTTTTGTGTATTAAACCGTATTACCTAAGGCGGAAGAAATGCAGATATTAATAACAATATTTCTCACGAAAACTTATCCGATATTTAGTGTACGGATTAATGGTTAAAAGTACAATTCATTTGCACACAAAATCAATGTATTACAGCATTTATAATGTTAAAGTATGAAATCGTGTTGTGGGAATTATTTTGGTACGCGCATTAACAACATATCGCAATGGATTAAATGTTGGTTACGCGACGCGGTGAAAGTAGACTGCCATGTAAAAAACTTGTTTTCTTAAGTTGAAGGTTTTGAAAATATTAGGATCCACATAATTGAAAAACTAACCACAATTGTTCAGTAGCTGAACAGCGATAACCCCAGACCTTCTAATAAAACCTTTACAAGACTGAGCTTCTGTGTTGGTTACACAATCTGGGATGTTTGACAGCTTGCCAATGGGAAAACACTGATTACTTTTCACCATTGCAACCCTCACAGTAGAGCAAGCAGACTTTAATGCTGTTGGTTCACGTTTGAGTTTGGTGTCTTCATTCGTTGAAGTCAACGACTTTGCAAACTCGTGTTAGAGAAGCTATTGTGACTTGTGAGAAGTATACAAACGTGTCTCGACAAATTGTTAGAGCGTCACTAGGCTACTTTTTCACAAATATATGAAATTTCTTTTCTTCAATTTGCTCCAACTTATAGCCTAGGCATTGGAAGAAGAATATATTTGACACATAAAAATAACATACCCCCCAAAACGATAGGGACATTGATATGATGAGGGAAGACATCCATAATTTGTAGGCCACTTTTAAGTTTTCCATTATTTTCCTCACCAAGGTGTTATAACAATACATGAATATTTTGACTCGTACTAACTAATATTAACCACAAATGTTATAGACACGATCAAACAGGTGCATAACGTGTGAACATGCATACGGCGTGCTTGTCTTGTGTCAACGCCATTTTTCGTCGTCTGCTGAATTTAATGTCGCCGGCGACTTTAAATTATAAAATTCGTTCTGTTTAACCCAAAGGAAGCTTGAGTTGGTCTTAATCATTTCGGGTGAGGGCTTTTGTATATTAAAAGCCTTACCACCATGCAAAAAATATTGATTTTGAAAAATCTTGAGGCGCACTATTTTTGCTCAAATGTGCAGTGTCTCTTTAAATTAGAATGCGTAACATTACCGCTCATCGTTAATTCTAATGGAACTAGGGTTTTGATCGTGTGGACTATTTTTGAAATTATCTTCTAATTAACATTAGTCATTCCGTATTTTGGCAACTGTTGAGAGTTAATGTATATTATATGTATGCGTTAACTTTGGCAATACACTGTGTACATTGACCACATGTGAAAGAAAGCCTGGAAATAACTGATATGAGACAGCTTGTACTGCACCTTACCACAGGAAATGTTGACGATGTTTGGGTATGTTGCTGGTAGACAGTGTAAAGCATCAATTACTGCGGCTCATATTTTATAATTCAACTGTTGTTCTTCAAGTAAAAAACTGAATGTCGAAATGGTATGACTCCTATGTTTAAAGGTACTACTCATTATCTTCAACCATTTTTAATACACTCCATATAATGGTATATGATGTAGATATCTTTTATGCAGATCTTCCGCGAACTATCACTTGAATGGAAAGTGGGAAGTCCAATGTCACAAACTTGGTCATAAGGTCAGAACTGGAAACTCATATTTTAATGAGGGTCAAAGGTCCCATCTGGAGGTTCTAAGATTGTAAATAGCTTGGTTGGTTAATCTTGTTGTGTAGTGCCATTAAACATCTGGGCCATCAAGGATCATGTATGCACCTCTAGAACTTCCATTATGTTAATAATTTAAAGATCACATACTAAGGTTAAAGGTACAGGTCATTACGTCTGGAAAACTAACTATTACCTGCTATAAATTTGGGGATGTTTTACAATTGCATCGTCATGGACTGTCAATCATCATAAGCATGCAGTACTAGATGATCATACACATATGGCAATGTAAATACTCATTCGATTTTATAACAATAATTCTTCTACCATAGCTCTTGTTTGTAATAATAACGGTTGCAATTTTTCTTGAATAATAACCTTACAAAAATGCATATATACAATGTCTGTAGCAAATGTTTCAATTCGTTATCCAAAGGCAAAATGCCACATACTGTCTATACAACAATATATTGCGATGCTGGAATTGCCTCTTCCACTTGTTTGAAGACTTTGATACCAATGAAAGACGTTTTAATTAGTCAAATCAAGAAATCTGACTACTTGTTATCTTACCAAGGGAGGTCAATAGATATACAAGATTTTGCTATAAACAATTTTTCCTTAGATTTGATTCGCTGTTGCTGTTAGGTTGGCAGGTCCTACCCCCTGTCAAACACTAGCTCAGCGCTGCTTGTCTTTTTTTTAAAGACTATTCTTGTTTGAAGAATTATGACATGGTATCTGCCTACTATGAAATTCATTTAATTTCCTAAGTTCCTAGGCAGCTCGAAACAAAACTTTGGATTGGATGACAGCCCATCACAGTGGATAACTTCTCTTTCATTGACATGTAATGGATGATATGACCTATGGTTTTGAGAGTACCATTCGTGTACAATGCCCATATAGCACACACTATGAGTTTACAATATGCTCATAAACCAGGGCACAGTTCAATTGTGTTGTACTTATCCATGCATTGACATGATATGATCTTGTGTATTCTAATTTCTAGGTATCATATATTATACACAACACTCAGGGTGTTCGTGGTCGTTCGTTGTCGTGCAAGTCCAAAAATCGCAGTGGAAGATCGTCTTTAACCAGCTTCTAGTTTCATCATCCAGGGTTGATCAGGCCTGGAATTCCTCTTGGGGACTTGTAGACCTCATCAGGTCATCTATGATTGCTAATGTTTTGTGGCTCTCCACATCGCAGTTTGTTGAAGGGTTCTACTCCGATCTTTGTGAAGGAAATTTCGTTGTACGACCAAACGCCAGTTTCTGATCTGTTGAGGTTTGACCCCTGGCTTTCCTTACAATGTCACACCTTATGGGCTGCTAGATGGCTTGTCCATCAAACTTAGCTTTAGGTCAAAGTAGAGGATGACCAATGCTCATACCATCTGTCTTTGATCCAGATGAGCGATAGGATATGTGACATGCAGTGTCTGGATTGGGTAGCAAGTGTCTGTGGAACTTCCTCTGATCCTCAAAGGGTGTTTGGTGGTGGGATTAGGCTGCCAGGTCACATCACATTTCTTGGCGACTTGATCGTCTGAGGTTTCCTCCTAAGGTTTGCAGGAAGCATGCCAGACCGAATTGGAGGTATTCTACAGGCGTCGTCAAAGGCACCACTACAAGTCTCCATTGCATCATTCAGACCGACATCAATCTTGTGTGAATGTACGCTGTGACTCCATACTGGTGCAACATATTCAGCAGTGGGAGTATCCCAAGGCAAACAGTTGATGTATGTAGGTGGTCAAAGGATGCACCCCATCCAGTTCTGCAAGCCTTCTGAGGAGGTTGACACGAGACTGCCGCTGCAGCGACTGCCTTGGTTGTGTTGATTGAAAGTAAGGCTGGCGTCCAGTGTACGCCAAGGTACTGTCGGGTTGGGTCTTTGATCAGTTTTTCTCCCTAAGTGTTTTAGTTCTCTTTTTTGCGCATCGATTTGCAAGGTGGAAAACAGCTGACGGTCTTGGGTTTGTTGAATTTCAAGTGCCATCGGTGGAGAAGAATTAGGGCTTTACAGTATTAGGTCTTTCTGGCAACCCTCAAGTGTGTGTTTGCTCAACTACACTTGTGAATAAAGCTATGAACTGTGCCATAGGAGTTGATACTACTTCATTGTCCTCGTCCACTGCTATACACACAGCATGTCACATTTAAAACCTGTTTTCCTGTAAGTTTTCATATTGTCAAATCTCGGTGCAATGGACTGTGGTCAAAATATTAAACTTATTTAGATTGGAAATTAAAGGTTGAAGCAGGAGTGTCCTGCGCCATGATGCCTGAAATATATACTGTTAATATCATCTCTCTAATATACGAGAGGTTTTCTATGATCTCAAGATATTTACAATTTACACTAACATTTAGTAATAACATCCTCACTAGCGATGTTTCTTTTTAAAATACTATTCTGTTTACACTCCATTTTTCCAAATCTGGTTTTGAAAATTTATTACCAGTGCAGCGGGCCAGTTTAGACGGTGCTAATTAACTATACACAGGGGCAATCTTTCCAAAGTGTAAAAGGACCATGGAAGTTGAAAGATTTTCATATTCTAGTCTGTTAAATGGTTTCCGACATGTTGTTCTCCCACTTTTCGGATGCTTCACCCCCATCAAAAAAAATATTTAAACATTCTGTCAAACCTGCAAAATGTCCTCTGAAGCTATTTGGATTAACTATTTAACTGCAATAGTGCAAAGGTATAGACTACAAACCCTTATTGTTTATAAGTATACTATTTTGTTTTTTAAAGTTTTAAGCTTTGCAATTTAGTACTGTTTTACTTTTAAAAAAAATGACTCATAATTGACTTAGTTCCTGACCTGACACGTTCCTAACTGGGGCGGTCAGCTGACGGAGCTCTGTCCCATTTTTTTCTAGGAGGCTGATTTTAAATAGCTCATCCTCCAATGCCGTTCATCTGTACATAGGGTAGCTAGTTTTCAGTTATGAGCCTTTAAAGTTTAGACTTTTTCATCTAAATTTTCATGTCATTCAAAAAACAACATCTTTGTGCGCCAAATTACCCTTTCACTGCACTGCAACTTTCTAATATACAACAGGCCGTAAAGTGAACTTTAGGGCAAATTGACTATTCGCAAGAATACTGATCTTGGGTCAAAATACTGATTTTGTTCTCTGGAAATACTGAAAGTTGTATGCCAAAGTTGGCATGTCTGTCGCTGTTTCCACCTAGGCCACATAAACAACATTTTTATGTCACTTGCATGTAATGGCCTTGTAATTGTCCCACCCGCCCCTACCCCCCCCCCCCCCCCAGTTTACCCTTCTCACGAGTGGGGGTCAAAGGTCTTCTTAGAACCTTAGCCGGTCATTTCCCAAAAATGGTCAGAAATAAACGAATTACTTGGTGTATTCACATGTCAATTGATTTCCATGACACTTTGATACAATTGCCCTTGGGTAATTGTCCCACATGGTGGTGACCTTGTGTTACCTTAAATGATCAGAATTCTAAAAATGATAAAATTGCTTGGTGTATCATGCACATCTTTCGATCGATTTTCAAGACACCCTTTAATACATTAGCCTTAGGTAGTGTTCCCCATGTTGATGACCTCATGTGGCCTGTGTGACCTTAAAGTGATCAGAATTATAGACATGTGCTTGGTGTATTCACAACGATTTTTCAACGCTTAGTTGCCATCCCTCTGTGGGTGAGTCGTAGACCTTTTGACCTTGTGTGACTTCAAAATGGTCAGATTATAAAATCGCCTTGGTGTAATGCCCATATGCCGATCGTTTCTATGCAACTTAGATAAAATGGCCTTGCTGTAGTGTCCCACATGTGGGGTGATCATATGACCTTTTTGACTCGTGTGACCTTAAAACAATGGTCAAATTATAACAGTGCTTGGATCTCCACATTCACCCACCCACCCGCGTGTGGGCTGACCATATGTGAGCCTTTTTGAGACCTTGTGTGACCTTAAAAGGTAAGAATTTGTAACCCTTCTTGGTGCATCCACATATGTCAATCGATTTATATGACACGTTGATACATTGGGCCTTGGTTAGTATCCCACATGTTCTTGACCTCATGTGACCTGTTGTACCTTACACTTGCTGTTTGGAAGGGATTGGTCAATGAAACTCGGTGAGGTTGGTCACCATTCAGTGCACTGACATTTCTATATACAGGCCGTAAAGTGAACTTTAGGCCAAAAATTGACATATTCGCAAGAATACTGATCTTGGGTCAAAAATACTGATTTTTGTTCTCTGGAATACTGAAAGTTGTATTCCAAAGTTGGCATGTCTGCCGCTGTTTCCACCTAGGCCTACATTAAAACACATTTTTATGTCACTTGCATGTAATGGTCCTTGTATGGTCCCCCCCCCCAGTTACCCTTCTCACGAGTGGGGGTCAAAGGTCTTATAGAAGTCCTTAGAGGTCATTTCCCAAAAATGGTCAGAAATACGAAATTACTTGGTGTATTCACATGTCAATTGATTTCCATGACACTTTGATACAATTGCCCCTGGGTAATGTCCCACATGGTGGTGACCTTGTGTGACCTTAAATGATCAGAATTATAAAAATGATAAAATTGCTTGGTGTATCATGCACATATGTCGATCGATTTTCAAGACACTTTAATACATTAGCCCTTAGGTAGTGTTCCACATGTTGATGACCTCATGTGACCTTGTGTGACCTTAAAGTGATCAGAATTATAACATTGCTTGGTGTATTCACACGATTTTCATAACGCTTAGTTGCAATGCCTCTTGGGTGATGTCGTATGACCTTTTGACCTTGTGTGACTTTAAAATGGTCAGAATTATAAAATCGCTTGGTGTATCCACATATGCCGATCGATTTCTATGCAACTTAGATAAAATGGCCCTTGCGTAGTGTCCCACATGTGGGTGATCATATGACCTTTTTGACCTCGTGTGACCTTAAAATGGTCAGAATTATAACATTGCTTGGAGCATCCACATATCACCCGCGTGTGGGTGACCATATGTGACCTTTTTGACCTTGTGTGACCTTAAAATGGTAAGAATTGTAACACTGCTTGGTGCATCCACATATGTCAATCGATTTATATGACACGTTGATACATTGGGCCTTGGGTAGTATCCCACATGTTCTTGACCTCATGTGACCTTTGTGACCTTGACACTTGCTGTTTGGGAATGGATTGGGCAATGAAACTCGGTGAGGGTGGTCAACATTCAGTGCCGACAAATTTTTAAGGTCATTTCAAGGACATGTGGTGTCATCCAAAGCCAAATGGTTGTGTGGTCACAAAACTTGGTGTGTTGTCAGCATTTGATACCAAAATTTTTAAAGGTTATTGCAAGGTCATCTGGGGTCATCCAAGGTAAAATCACTACAAATAGTTGTATGGTCAAGAAACTTGGTGTAGTACACATTTGGTTCTGAAAATGTTGAAGGTCATTTGGGGTCATCCAAAGTTTGCCAATAATGGTTATAAACAACATGTAATAGCCCAAACAGGCGACATTAGTGGTTCAAGGACCGCCTTGTTTAAACAGTTCAGACGAGAAATGTTTTACTTGGCAGCTCAGTTTGGTTGCAATTGAAAAATGATGCGAGATATGGACATACGTTTTCCCCACAAAAAAATACGGAAACTAGTCGCATTACTAAAATAAAAATAAAGTGTATAAAGAGGAAAGAAAATAAGTACATACAGAACAGTAAGGGACGCACCATTAGACTTCAAGGGGGGTTTGGAAGTTTGGGTGAGGGAAAGTTTTTTTTTTCATTGGCTTTTGGTCCAAATTTTATTATCCCCTTTGGGAACATCAAATCTATGCATGGAAATAGAACTTGTTCTAAATGCATGCACGAAAATTCAGGGCATAATGACCCATGCATAGTCCAGTTTAGACGTGTATTTTTTCCGTGCATTACTCTCCTGAGGATCTCTTGACAGAAATGCATGCACGAAATTCCCTTAAGCCCAGTTTACACGGTGCATTTTCGTGCATGCATTTCTGCCAAGAGATCCCCAGGAGAGTAATGCACGGAAAAAATGCATGTGTAAACTGGAAAATGCATGGATTCACTGCACTAAAAGGGACAGGCTCAAGTTCAAGTGACCAACTGAACACAAACATGGCTAGCAGTGTAAAAAACAAGTAAAAATAGCTGAATTATATAGGACAAATAATTGTCTTGCATCTTATAATACTGGACATACACTGTTATTTAACAAATAAGTATTTGTCTTGCTTTAAAAGTAATTATCAGTGTAAGCTTGGTGTTCTTTTTGGCCTTTTAGTGCTTCTATCTATAATGACATTCAAATGGCACTTGTAAACTTGCATTATTAAATGCCCATTTATTTCAGAATGATGCTCCAGTAATTAATCTATGGTGAACAGATGATACTTGAAATCAGAATTATAATAATGTTAGTCTTTCTCTCTCTCCTCTCTGTTAAACTGTTGAAATTCTACTACCAACCCTGAATGCCATTGAACTTATTTGGTCACATCGTATGAGAACAGGCCCACTTTATGCACCGTCTAAACTGGCCTGCTGCACTGGTAATAAATTTTCAAAACCAGATGTGGAAAAATGCATGCGTAAAAAAATGCATCGTGTAAACTGTGCTTAACGATACCTAAAAGCAATTTCAATTGAATTTACAACATGACACACATGGGTTGTTCAATGCATACTTTGATCACTTACACATCCCAATGAAAGGTGTGATCTTCTCCTGATAGTTTTGGTACCAAATCTGATTGTGACTAGTCATAATTAAACTGCACCTTTGCCTAATATAAACAGGGTCTAGTTTCAGCAAACTGTTTGCCATTCAAACTAGCAACTGTTGACTGATGTGCCAAGCAGTAATGCATAAGTCAGAGTACCAGTACATCTGAGTAATTGGGGGCATTCAAAGAGCACCTTAAAAACTATAGCAAATTGGACCCAGTTTGTTTTGAAACTTTAATATATTGCTTGTACATGTCACCATGTACTCAGTCATTGAACTTTATTTGCTTGAACAGTAAACAGTGGTATTACCCCCTTGAAGTATATGGACCATACTGAAATACTTATACAAGGGTCAAAACAAGTGAGTGGTTGTAGGTGTGGCAGAGCGATACCACAGAGGCATTGCAGGCATGAAACGCTACATCTTACTTTTGGTATCTTTTCTATTTTACAAGTTCAAAAGTTCCTGGGCTAACAGGTGGTTAGCTCATCAATATAAAATTGTTACAGAAATTGCGCTTTGCCGAACAATAAATCCCTGAAGTCAAACCGAGGGTCACCAATTTGAAGGCATTTGATTTCATGCATGATTTTGCTGTTTGATATGAACATGTTTAAACAGCTAGCTACTGGTAATGTAGTGTGAATGATACATTGAATACCAACTTGCCTGGTAATAGAGTGTGACAGATAAAACCTTACAATATTTATAGAAATGCATTTTTTGATAAATATTACAAATGCCATAGTCCTTACTTCACAATTTTGGATTAATAATGAGCATTATAATTATAATTTGATTGAATATGTTCATAAAATGTTTTGGCCTATGACATCTTTAGAATGGATAATATTAATGCAATTTTTTATTGGAAAATTTGTGGAGAGACAAAAATGCATTTTGGAATCGCAAACATTTTAAAACAATTGGGTGTTGAAAGGTTTGATTTTACCTAGAATTAAGTTTAATCCTACATTTACTTTAAACAATCAGCAAAAAACTAAAATAACTCAAGAAACATTGTTACTTGTTGGCATTAATTGAAAATCTACTTAAAATTAAAACAAATTCAGGGAACTTCACTAACATCTGTTCCATAAAAATAATTTAAAGAAATTTAGTTTTTAACTTCCTGATCGGTCATCCTGAGGTTACTTTTAAACTACATCACAAATACTCAAATCTACTTCACAACTGTGTATGAATATAAATCTGGGTTCTTTGGTCAACCTGAAAAAATAAATTAAGCCTGATAGAATATAAAATTTCTTGTGTACAGTCATTAAGTCAACTTCCTATTCCTGCCACATCATGTAGATGGTCAAACAGCACGTTTCAAAACCAATCTTTGCTTTGAGGCATTTGAGGAGTGGTTCAAGCAGCTGTAGGTCTTTCTTTGACCTCTGTGTGATCCATGAGGTTAATTGCAAACAGATATACATCATTTTATAGGATCCCTTATGTCATTGACATTGGCTGCAATACATATTACCTCAGGAGTTGGGTAGTTTCAAATCATTATAAAGTGATTGTAAAGTTGATGCAGAGTGACCTCGCATTCAAACATGTAACATTTTTTCTAATTTCATGCACTGGCCTGTCAATTAGATATTTATGACCCACTTTATTAATAAGGCATGTATTGCATATTGCTAATTATTAAAATAGTTTATTTATAGTCTTCATTAATTTTCTTGACCAATAGCAAATTGACATTACAGTAATCTTTGAATCTCATCAGGGAATTCTCTGAGCATGTCAATTTCTTTAAGGTTTGTATTATCAGTCTTTAATAACAGATTTTCTTAACTACAGTCACTGCCAAAATTTCTCATGCAAGATTGGAGTATGCGCAGCATGATGCACGCCAACCCGGAAGCACAAATAAGTTCTTGACAAGCATCACACGATTTGCGATTTGTCGGGAGGCGTGCAACCACTCTGATTTAATTCGCACAAAACATTGCGTGCATTCAGCTTGCATGAGAAATTCCGAAAGTGACTGTATACAACTTCCAAGAAATATAGGCTGGTGTTCTGAAAGGGAGTCTAACTTTAGACCTGGGTTTAAACCAGAGTTAGTCCTACATGAGTGGACCTTTTATTCTTCCAACATACTCTAAAAATGTGCTGTAACAGGCGATAAAATTCCTCATGGATGGGCAGTTCCGGCCCATCCACGAGGATTTTTTTCACCTGTTACATTCAACTTTCAGTATTTTGGAAGGAAGAAAGGTCCACTCATGTAGGAC
>JAMKCH010030147.1:0-45866 GCA_023653785.1 Ophioderma brevispina
TGTGAACAAGCCATATGGCCAGGCATCTGGCAATCACTGTGACGAATGGCATCGATAGCACATGGCAAACTGGGGAGAAGTAGGGAAAAATGGTGTTGCGCGACAATGACGCTGTGAACCTATGTGAACCTATGGTCAAACTGTGACCACCCTGTATAAGACCTTGGGTCAGGGGTTCTTGTGCCCGATTCTCGTTACAATCTGACCAAGCATTTGGCATAGTAGCATTGTAAGTGAGGTACAAACAAGAAGAAAGAAAGAAAGAAAGAAACGAGAGAAGGCAGTATATCATGCGGCTGACCACCGCATGATATAAATCTCTAAAATACAAGACCTAGAAGTGCTACGCACACGGTAGGTAAGAAATCTCTAAAATACAGGACCTCGCCGTGCTTCGCACATGGCTATGTAAGGCTAATTAGGACAATTATTGACAGGCAAGATCAGGGGCAAACGGGGTCACTTGTGAGAGAGGGCAATTATGAGCGATTCCTGGTTTGGAGGTGAAAATTTCCCGTGAGCTGCGCCCAAAAAAAAAAAAAAAGGGAGCTGATTAGCATAATTTTCAAGCTTTTTCTTCCCAGTCAAAGCTCACTATCGGGTGCCATTGACATTCAAGTCAAATTAAGATCAAATGAATGTGAAAACCATTCCAGTAGTAGAGGCCATATGCGAGTCAACCTTGCAAAAAAATTCGAATAAAAGGACTTTTGAGATTCTTGTAGGGCTATATGTGAATTATTATGAAAAAATTTGTCCGGCCTTCTGGCCGCTGCGTTGGTCAGAGTATTCAAGGTCACGGTCAATGACCTTTATAGGATATCAGGATCATAACTCATCAACAATTTGTCTAAAAGCACAATGAGGTCTATACCAAGGTTTTGGGTCAACAAACACAATGCATATAGGAAAAATGATCAAATGCACCCTCCGTGATTTTCAAAATAGTATGCACTATCTGCATGAAATTGGTACTTTAAACTTATCCCTCTCAACCTTTTAAAGGTGTGGTTAAAGACCTCATTGGATTCTTATGTACAAGCCTCTGACCTTTGATGTGGTACAGGTGGATTGGTATAAGGTCTCCTCTTCAATTGATATCAAAAACTTCCAATAGTCCTCCATTGACGTCATAGTAATGTTTTATTGAAGTAATACTCAGGGGAACCTGATTCTCCGATGTTGCTAAAATAAGTCAATTTCTGTTTTGAGTTAAAAATACAGGAATGTGTGTTTTGCTAGGCTTTTTGCGTGATTATGAAAAGGGAAAATCAAGTTTGTACGTAACAGGAAGTCTAAAAGATAGATATTTGATAGAAGTGAGAGAAACATATTATCCGGTCGCAAACCCATCCCCTTACTCCAAAACTGAGTCTTGTCTACCATTTCCAAAGGTAGGGTGGCGTGACAAATTATTTGCCGCTAAAATGAAGCAAATGATGGGCCAAAGATTAGATGCAGCCATAGGTGATTAAAATTTAGTGTTTTAGCTGGCCGCGTAAAAACTTGTTGCAGTGGTTTTAACACCCCCCTTCTCCCCAGAAGACGAAGGTTACCTCAGAACTTCAATGGTGAACTTTGCCAATCATATGAGGCAAGGAGTTCCCATTCAGCCTACCGGTGACCTATCAAACACCCGGACAATGGATGCGTTTAAACACCCTGATGACGGATGCGTTTAAGTTGGGGGCGTGGCTCACCTCATATCTCTTCGGGGGCAGGTTGCTGACCCGCCTCCTTGGCTCATCACCACATAAACGTCCTCGAGTTGTTCGCCGTCTTTCTGGCATTGCCGCACTGGCTCCCCGTGGTCAGGGGGGAGGTAATTGTTGTCCGCTGCGACAATATGAAGGTGGTGACATATAAACAAGGAAGGGGGTGTAATCACTCCTAGCCTATGCAGGGAGATTCTTCGGCTATTCGGGTGGTGCCGAGATTGGGACATCGGGCTGATCGCCTCCCATGTTTCGGGAGTGGACAATGGTTTGCGGACAGTCTCCCAGGAGGGTCCCTAATCCCAGACACAGCCAAAAGTCAGAGGGCCGTAGTTTGCAGTTTGCCGCACAATCTTCTAGATGGTGGACCGTTCACACATGGATCTGTTCGCCTCAGTCACGAATCGTCAGATTGTGGCATATTAGGGGCCTACTCTTGGAACCCGGATCCCCGGGCAGTCAAACGAGACGCCATGGCAGCGGACCGGTCAGGATTGATAGACTGTGCTTGATCATAGCTTCTCCAGGTTGCCATGATTACAAAAGTCCTCGAGTGGCTCTGTCTCGAGACTGCCTGGTCCTGCTGGTAGCCCATTATGGCCACGGCAGCTATGGTTTCCCAGGCCGCTAGATCTGCTTGTAAGGGAACAGATCCATCTTCCAAAGGGATGGGACCTGGTAAGAGGTCCTCCAGCCGACGCGTTCGACCCAGAGTGCACCACCCATGCTCCAAACCTGTCTGATGCATTTCTGCAGACTGTACACTGAGGTGGGACTTCTGAACAGGCTGCCATGCTCACTGTTCAGTCAAATTCACTGGAGCATCATAGGATTACCATGCATGGTGTGCCGATAGAAAGTTTTATCCATGCAATTTCTGGGACCGTAGACCAGGTTGGCAATTTCCTCAATGAAGTCTTTCAGTGGGTGGGTTGAACTTAATGTTCTGACAGTCCGAGGTTTCTTTTTTACCGAACAGCCACAGGCCAGACCCGTAAAGGGTGATGGCATGACGGATTCTTTCAGTCCCCTCTTGTCCAATCTGGTGAAGGGTATGTTTACGGATTGTCCCCGGATTGTAGTCTTGTTCCGGAGTGGGATTTGCCATTGGTCTTGCAACTCTTGGTGTCGGAACAGTTTAAACCCACCCGAAAGCTTCTTCTGGAACTTCCCAGTGGCTGTGGCTTGTGGCCATAGGGGTTCGGATATACATGCCTTGTCTACGGACGAGATCCACCACCGCTTTGAGCGCAAGGAGGTCTCTATTCTTCCACATGCAGACTTTTGGCCAAGAATCAGATTCTTTTCTTTTTACCCGAAACCGGTGTTTCTGCACATCTCACCATAGTTGCAGACGGGGTTGCAGACAGTAGAGAAGACTGAGCAAGGGACAATGAGCTAGCTGGAATTCCTCAGTCATTGAAATGCACAAAAAACACCATGATTGGTTGACTTGCGTCTTGGTTAGGGCATATGATGGTCGAGCTGAAGCTTTCCTACTGGCCATTCTATAAAGAGGCCTTCCATACCAGACATTTTGGACAATGTCGGTTGGAGATTATACTTCCACCTTCCAACAAGTCTATTTGATGCATGTGTTAGTCGAGCGGAGAGGGGTGTCGCCGCGCCGTCCAAGGCCTTTGAGCGGAGCGACCTAGCATCTTGACCAGGAACATTAGGCGAGTATGGGTGGGGCGTTGACAGGGGTTGCGGTGGCGTTGGCTACCTTCCGCGACCTTCTTCCGCCACCGATAAGACATCAGTGGTAGTCTGTGCAAAAGTAAGGTTCGTGGAAGGACCAGCTAGCACTTAGAAGGTATTTCCTCTCAGGAGTGAGAGGGCGATACACTTGATATGATACCTACCTTCACGACCTTATGGAGCTCACGCAATTTGTTATTCTCTACCAACAGAAGGTCGTGGATTTTTTTTGTGAGAGAAACATTTGCGGAAGGGCGAATTGCAGCGCGTTGATGTGGTCCGTGATATTTGGTGCGTGCCAGGTCCCGACTATTTCAGGAGTTAGCTCATTTAGCAGTGGTATAGGTTTTTAATAGTACCCAAAGGAAATATTTAGCAAAAAGGTCTCTCAATGTACCACACCACACACTATGTGAGAGTTATGACCCATCAATGTCTTATACAGGTCATTGACCTTTGCCTTGAATATTGACCAAACGAAGCAACGGAAGGCCGGACAAATTTTTCTATAATTTTATTCCATTATAGAGGTATACCAGAATTATACAAAAACGTCCTGGTATTAGAATTTGTCAAGTTACAGAGGGAACAGGTGTACATAAGCCTCTACGGTCTTCCCTCAATTTGTTATTATCCACCTACAAGAAGGTTGTTGAAGGTTTGTTTTATTTTTTGTGAAGAAAAACATTTGGTGAGCAACGGGCGAATCAATGCGCCCTGTGAAGCAGTTTCAGGAGTTGGCGTATTTTCAACAAGTGGTATTGAGGCTTCTGATATGGTCCAAAAAAATATTTGTCAAGAATGTGTTAATAGTTATCATCGATATCCAGGATTTACATAGTATTTGGCGGTTTTCATTCTAGATTATGGTCAATGTTTGGCTGTATTTCAATACTTGTGCAGACATGACGAATGGATAATTTGGGTTTAGGCAACGTGGAAAATTTTGATAAAGTGCTTCTTGCGAACGATAATGTGACTTCATTTGTAGCCCTCAAGACTGTTTTTATTTGTTTATTGACCCCCAAAAACATGGTATAGACACCATCATATTGCTTCTAGGCCAATTGGATGAGAAGTTATAAACCACTAATAGGCCGTATAACCGCGTCGTGACTTTGACTGATATCTGCCAACGCAGCAATAGAAGGCGGGACATTTTTTTGGTAGATATCATAGATAGGCCACAGTAATATAACAGCGTCCTTTTATTAGAATTTTGTTCAATGTTTGTATAGGACATTGTGTCATATTACGCCTCTACAGACAGGAAAGGCCAGCCATACTCTTACAATGGTTCACAAACAAATCGAGTCAACTTTGACAATCAGAAAGCCATTAACTCAAAAATACTGATTGAGAAATGTGATGTTGGAATATTGTGACTAAGCAAATTATCCATTACTCAAATGTAAACCATCTCATAAAGCTCATACATGGTACTGTAAGCAAAAACAAAGAACAATACAAAACAGAAAAAACACTAAATTCAAAATTAAAAAGAAATCTTTAATCATTTATTAGTGCTGAGTTACATCCTTCTGACGGTAACTGAAAACGGTAATCTAGTGAGTTATATCTTCAGGATTTGGCATGATTGACACATTAGTTCAATCAGATGTTTCGCTGTATCCTTTGGAATGTTAAAAGATATATCAATATAAGTGGCATAGGGAGCTAAAAAGCTGTTGCAATTTTGGCAATTGTGAAAGCTTGAAGCCTCAACTCATTGGTTTGGCCAAATCAGTTCCATCATAAGGTCGTACTCAGAGTAAGACTTTCTGTTAGCAAACAAAGTGTGCACCATTGAATGTTGGGGTGAAGTGTTATTTTGCTTATAGGCAATAGGAAGTAGACTTGAGTTAAGGCTTCAAAACCTCAAAATCACCAAAAAGTGAGTTTTCGTCCTTCTGTTTTCAACCCTCGAAATTGTCTTTAAATGCCATACTTACCGTCATATACATTGGATGTACCAGCGTATTCCACATGCCTCGCAGGCTTTCATGGTTGACTTTTTGAGTCCATCCCGCACTAACGCATCAAGTGGTCTACATATTGCCCCCCAGGCTGGGAGCCACTGCTATCTGGCACTGCCTGTAACATCGCAATTCACATTATGTACAGTAGTTACCGTTTAAGATTATATACAAGTCTTAGATATGAGTTGAACCCAGAACCTTGTATGCTCTCTCAAACTCCCACACCAATTACAGGCAATGTTTTACAGAAGTAGCATTAAGTCAATTATCTTTAAATAGGCCCAGAGCATGTCGTCTGTCTGTGTGTCTGTCAGTCTGTCCCTGCCCTTTTTCTTGGAGGCCAGGTGTCATTACGGTCCACAACACTTGGTGGTGGGTGTACTTGCGGACCAATCAAGTTCGATTGGTTAGCTGATACCCGTCCCACAAGCGTTATCATGAAAAACGGTTTTCAACTAGTAAACTTTAAAAAAGCCATGTATCGCGAAACCTAGTACTTCTTAATATGCAATGAAGAGCAAACAGCTTTCTGCAAATGCCCAGTGAGTGGTGCCAAATGAAAGAAGAAAACATGACATTAAACAGGCACACAAGAAGGCATTTGCCATTACTTATACTTCTTAAACTTCGAGTATCAAAGTACATTAATTGATGGGCTGCACAGCATTATCATGCCTCACTACCAAACGTGCTTATCACTCTTAGGCGCAGTCTAAATCATGCAAATTTAAGACACAGTGCATGATGTATGAACAAAACAAATCTCTTCACTGATACACAAAATACTGGTCGTATATAAGTCGACATACCAGCATTCCTTGTGAGACTTGTGTGGGAGTTATTGATTACTTTTGTACTTCTATGTGTACAGAATATAGTCCTACTTAAGTTAGAGCACAAGGATGTGCCCCATACATTCATAACCTGATCTGTTTTATTAATTCTGCATAAGGAGTCCACATGTATGCACCTCCTCACAACTTGGTAAATACCACTTGCCAAAATTGTATGGTGTTTTAAATTAGTGTTTTAAATCTTTCCTAGAAAGCTGACTTACGCAAGTCCTGAAAAACCCCTTGGTTCCTGCCAGGATTCAAACTAGCAACTTTCTAAATACTGACCCTAGGACTGAGTGGGTAAAAGAAAGATTACTCCTGAAGTCTTAGGTTCGAATCGGTTAAGGAGCCACACTTTTTTAAGACCTACAGGGGAAAGATTAAACTAATTCGCCTTGTTCACCCAAAGAACCATGTATGTAGTTTCTTCTCATTGTATGGTTTTGTATGCATACACATTGCATTACAAGGGTTCATTGTGGTTGCTGTTAATGATCTTTGCATTGAACAAAATGATATCAAACTTCAGATTTCCCATGCACTAATTTAAAACGAGTTAAATCCATTGTGACCACCCAAATGAGTTGTGTAGCAGGTTGTGTATCTTCTGTCCTGATGGTTTCACTAGCCTCTCATGTTCCTCATTCAACTTTCTGCAATAAAGCCATAAGTTCCTTTACTTAGATAAGCAACACACTAAGGTATAATGGAACCCCAAAACACCCACAATTTGTGACTGTTTACTGTGATTACAAAACTTCTTTACGAAAAATTCATTATCCACTTTTTATATTGTTACATTATTTTTCACTTACTACTTTTATTTGGGTTATCAGCACTACTTTTCGTTTATACCATACACAAAGACAGAGTTTCCTGGGCTAGTAAAATCTGAGATAAGTTACCTAAAGGGATTCAAGTGCACTCAATTAGTTAGAAACACATTATGTTTCATAAATCATTTCACTGAGGCCTGATTTCCTTCCAATGTTGACTGACATATAATGCATTTCCCTTCTGAGAAGTGAATGCCCCAAAATACCTATGTTAGCACCCCTAAAAGATAAATGGTCTCGCCAGTGACCCCAGGTCACCCTGTCGACCATTGCCTTCCTTAATTCCGTTTTGGCTCAAGCCCCACACGGACGCGCGTTCATATCATGCTGTGGGGCGGGTCTGGAAGCGGGAAAGTCAAAATTGCCAAAGAAATCAGCCTCAGTTAAATGATTTATGAAACATACTGTGTTTCTAACTAAATCATTACAAACTGCGGCTGATTTCCTTGACACCAAATGTTGACTGAATATATGCATTAACCCCCGTTGAATGAATAATTCATCACACCAACCTAGCACACTCATCGGAGGTGGAGCTGATATCTCACAGCAGTCAACAGAGTGCAGTCAAAGGCGAGACCTGCACTAACATAAAGAACATATGTTAAAGGCCTAAAGTCATTAACATCACATCGGGGACAGAGATCTCACCTGAACAAACGGATCCTCCGGGACGCGCTCACAGTCGGCCACCGGATGGGCGACTTTATGTATAGTGTAGATAGATTTAGTTTTGTTTCTGCAGGAGTGCCTTCGCAACGTTCTCTTGGGGAGTTTTGTAACGTTTTGTACGTACACCGACAAACGTTGTGTGATCCCTCCACACATAGCTTCGCAGATTTCGCACATACTGATTCCGCGGTGATAGTGCCCATGACGACGGGGTGTTACGAACAGAAAGGGCTCGAGCTTGGGAAGCTCCTCTCACCGCGTTGGAATCCATTAATTACAGCCTAATCCATCTAGCAATCGTCCGCTTTGGACGCGTACCCGTGGTGGGAAGCGTGTGTAAGAAACATCGCGGTCGGTTCGAGCCCCTGAGCGGACGAGTTTTACGTTTATAGTAACTCAAGGGCCCGAACGGTACACAAGGCGATCTCCCGCACCGAAGAGTGACATGCATTTTGGGGAAGATAATTGGTTAGTGTCGGAAGAGGAGGACTCGTTCTTGTCCAGAGAAATCGGCCTAACGAACAATTTGACCCTGTCCCGGAGAATTCAGACGCTGAATCCGGTAGTCTCCCAGGATGCGAGAGCGACCAGAAAGCCGTCTTAATGTGATGTTTTTTAGTGATGCCTCATCCATTGGTTCGACAAGGGGGCTTCACTAAATATTCTAAGACGTGAGTAAGGTCCCAGGGTGGGACCGCCTCCCTGGTTCGGAGTCTGTATGAAACCTCCCTCTAGAAGGAGACGGATCGAACCATCGTCATTAATTGTCCGTCGTCGAAACCTCTATGGATGGCTAGGATAGCGGACTTGTAGTTTCTAACATCGAAGTTTCAAGTCCGCCATCGAAGCGATCAGTGAGAAATTCAGCGATCTCGGCTACAGTGCCCGAGTCCGAGACACCTCTCGTTGCTCACACCAGCGGAATTAGGTCCGCAACGCTTTAGATAAGCGTCCCAAGGTTGTGGGACTTCCTCTTCCCGCTGATATAGCGGAGCAGCCCTCTGCGAAAAAGCCAGAATCTCGGCATCGGTTGCCGGATAGTGGCCACACGGTCAACGTTAGGTGCTCCAGCGACAGGACTGGCGCTCCCGCCGTCCGGAGAGTTATTAGATCGGATTGGTAGACGCAGCGGCAGAGCCGCTAAGCGATCCACCATTGGCCGAAAACCATAGGTGTTTCGGCCAAAGGGGAGCGATGAGGATTCACGGGCACGCTCCCGCCCATTTTCGAAACTACACGATGTATGATCGTATTGTGGGAAGGAATAGGCCGTGATCCCGTCCAGCCATCGCCCAGAGAGTTGGGGGGGGGGGGACTGCTACGCACCCGGGTCGTGAGTCCGGGTTGCAGTACAGAGGTAGCTGGTGACTCTGGTTCGAGGCGAACAGTGTCGATCTGAGGGCACATACAGTCTTTCGAAGATCTCCCGCAAGACATCTCGGTTCAGTATCCATCGAGGCACGTCATCCTGCCACGTGACAGATCGTCGGCAAGAAAGGTGGGGGGAAAGGCCCCACGGAATGTACTGCGGAAATCGTGATGGCCCGGTCTCGACACCACGCTATATGATACGCATGGCGTCGAGGCACAGGGGCCGGGACCGGAGTCCCGCCATGTTTGTTGATGTAGGCCACACGGTGGAGTTGGTCCTGTCTGTACTAGGACATGGATTGGCAACCATCGCCTCGAAGGGAGCTAGGGTACGTTCCACTGCTCACAATTCGAGGCGATTGCATGCGCCTGAGCCCTGGCCGGGACCCGTCCCGAGGCGCTGAGGTCTGATGATGATGAAGACCTCCCCCAACCCGACGTCGGACGCGTCCGTCGTGGGGAATAACAATATCGACAGAGGGCGGGGAAAAAGAATTCCCGATCAGGTTGGGGCTGGTGAGACCACCATGCCAGGTGCTCCCGGCCTGTAATGATGTCAGAGGTGCAATTTGAAGGCAGCCTCATATGAAGGACAAGTACGGGAAACAAGGTCGACGAGACGGCCATCAAGACTAGAAGGCGAAGCCAAGTCTCGAGCGGGGGCCTGCGAAAGCAAAGCCATGGATTGTAGCAGCTTGCACTACGACATCCACACGTAACTCGGCCGTCGGTCTGCAATGCCCGGAAGCAGTTGCAGACGAGCACCCAGCTACCTCAGGTCTTGAGAGGGGATTAGGGACGATTTGTCGAAGTTGACAATAAAGCCAAACCTCTGCACCACCTGAAGGTTCGTACCGACAATATCGGAAGAGATGGGGGTGACGGTCAGTTAGGATTAGCCAGTAGTCCAAGGTACACCCGCACACCGACCCCGGTTGACCACCATGTCGGCCTGATGAAGGCGCCCACTTCCCAGGTCACGATCGTGAAGACCCTGGGAGAGGTGATTAGTCCGAAGGGGAGGCACGTCCTCGTACGACTGGACCTGGATTTGGAATCTGAGACAGCGACGGTCTGATTTTGCTACTGGAACGTGTAGGTAGGCGTCTTTCAGATCCAAACAGAGACGACCAGTTCCCCTTCAAAGACAGCGCAGGATTGACGCGAGAGTTTCAATCCTGACTTCTTCGGCTCTGATGAACGTGATTAAACGGCTTCCGGGTCAGGATTGGGACGGCCAATCCGGTCTCTTGGGAGCAAGAAGAACAGAACGTCGACCAAAACTCCCTCTTCTTTCTCTTTTCTGTGAAGGGGGGTCGACCGGGGTGAATGGACCTTCGCCCAGGAGGGCCGAGATCTCGGCCAGAAGAACTTGGTTTCTTGGCTCCCCCGGAAGCCGGGCTAGGGCGAGGAGGGAAGGACGAGAGCGGGGCCAGCGTTTTCTTTGTCGCGGTGAATTCCGAAGCCAAAGCCCCAGGGGTTGTCGAAACATACCCCGAAGTAATTGCCACATGGTAGCGGCGAAGTGCCACGAAGACACCGGGGACCGTAACCACGCTAAGTGTGGGGACAACCGCGGCGATGGATTAGCCGGGCGGAACCGGGGCATCTCCATCACACTCCCCATACCGGAGCGCCCTCAGCCGCCAAAGCCCCCAGGGGGATTGGCAGCAGACAGACCGCGTTAGCCTGCACCGGAGCAGCCCATAAGGCTGAACCAGGCGAGCAAGAGGAATTTGGTGGCTGCGCTGAGGAGGCGGCACCGAAGCCACCCGTCAGGCCATGCAGGACGAAGCCGAAGCCAGATTACCCCACCTTTGGGAGAGCACCCAGCGCAGCAGCGGATGCTTGGTGAACCCCGGACTGGAGGCCCGAATACCAACCCCCCCTCCCCGGTACGCAACACGAGCGGCGTACACATGCTCAATGGCAGCCCATTGAACATCCGACAGTCCAAGCGGAAAAAAGAGGAGCCCGGTGGTGCGGGAACCGGGAACACTTGAATGGTTGATTGAAACAAAGAGGTAGGGGATCCCACTTCATTGAATGGAGCGGGGACAGCGTACGCAATTATGCGCCATTATAGGGGTGAGGGGGGAGCGTGCGTTGCTAGATGAAATAGCGTGCGCAATAAAAACCAGTACAAGAAAAATAACAAGCGTTGCCGTGGAGGTCTCCGGTACCAACGTCGAACACCAAACCAACTCGTAACTGAGTTCACAACGGTTAAGAAAATTTTTCAAACACCAGGTTTTTTTAACATATTTTATTCAGTATACCACAAGCATATAATTAAAATAATACACCACCCAAGACCATATTAATTGGTTAGGCAGCAAGGCCCCTAACAAATAAACATAACAAACTCGCACATAGTCAAAGGCATCAAAAGCAGCAACAACAGTGCGTTCAATCGCTGCCCTTTGTTTACCTTATTTTCCGTACAACAGATCACCTGACCGCATCGGCGGCAAAAAAAGGATTATATTAATCAAGAGCTCTCCGACGGTTGTGTTGTAAAATTCCCGTTTATTCCGTCCGATTGAGCGTTATAAATCCCGTATATAATCAAGTTCGTAAATATATCAGATAGTTTATGGTTTAGTAGTAGGAGGTATTCCGTATGAGACGACAACAGTCCAGTATCAAAAAATCTCAGTTTAAATTTTGGCTGCTCATAACAGAGCTGCGGTAACACGCGTACGTTTGGTAAGGCTGCCAAAACGGGAATTGATAAAGAGCAATGGCGAACAGGGTGTGACCTGGGGTCACCGGTCGAGACCATTTTATCTGTTAGGGGTGCTAAATACGTATTTGGAGCCTTTCACTTTCAGAAGGGAAATGCATTATATTTCAGTAATACCGTGGTTGGAAAGGCAATCAAGCTCAGATGTAATGATTTATCAAGGTGCAGCAAGCCCGGGCTGTCATTATTGCCCAAATTATTATGCTGACAATGTTTTTTTGAGTTCCTTTCCATTTGACTGAAATATATGCAGTTTCCCTTATGAGAAGTGTGAAATGCCCCCAACCAAATACCTTTTAGAACCCCCTAAAAGAGAGAAAATGGTCTCGACCAATGACCCCAGGTCACACACCTGTCGACCATTACTCTTCCCACTACGTTTTGGCTAGAAGACCACACGGAGCCGCATGCACATATAATGTTGTGGGGCGGGCTGGCTGGAAGCGGGAAACAAGTCAACATTGGAAAGGAAATCAGGCCTCAGGTATATGATTTATAAAACTAATGTTGGTTTTTGACTATAGTCATTACACTGAGTGATTTCCTTTACACCAAGGTTGACTGCTTGAAATATATGCTTTAACCCCCGTGGAATGAATAATTCAATCAACACCAGACGGGCTCACTCAGTCGGCGGGGTGGTGGGTGGGTTGGAATGGAACATGATTTTCAGAGAGCGGCATTAGGCTGAAGTCAAAGGTAGACCCAAAACGCCAGAGCCGAAAAACAAATGGAATCTAGATTCCTAAAAGTCAGGAAACCCATAACTCACTAGGCAGTGGAGAACTACCATGGGTGAGTAAGAGGACCTGAGACTTTATAATGTGTTTAAATGACCTGGCCAAAAGTTTTTTGGAGGAGCGCCAGAGCCGAGAATCCCGCAGAGAAAAACAAAGCCATAAAGAATAGGCGAGGAGAAGAGCTCGAAGGAGACTGGAGTGCGACGTAGGCTGGACAAAGGGCCAAGAAGTACCCGCGCAAAGGTGAGAACAAGGCCCTCCACAGCCTTGCAAACAACAGAGGATCAGGGAGGGAACCAGAGACGCGCAAGGCGGACCTGCGTAAAGGACGCGGGGGGGCAAAAAGAAGCCTCACCCAAAAAAACGGAAGGCAGGGCCCCTAGGAGAGGGTCCGATCCGGAACACCACAGATGAACCCACGGGGAGAGGCCCGGGGGAGATAAAGGTTGAGAGATGAAGGAAGGCTAAAGGCCCCAGCCCGATGGAGGGCTGAGAGATAAGTCGACCCTGACCCGGGAGAAGAAACTACTAAGGAGAAAAGGGAAATCTCCGAGCTAAATCAGCCGGGAAATTAAGGCGACCCGAAAGAGTAATAAAGGCGAAGCAAGAGCGACACGAGCACCCAAAGGACAATCAATTCGTCATGTGAGTAGTTTTGATTTTCAGGGGATTTTACAGGAGAAGCATTTTGTGTTACTTCCTTTGGACCTTTTCAAATGGACAATAAATTATTACACACACTAAAATGTATTTTTTTAAATATTCTATTTCCCACTTAAGTCCGACTAATTAAGACGTAATTGGCATAATTAAAATGGAGTATCTAAATCATGATTTCCAGTGTCGTGCAACAAAGTCGCATATTCTACCAGTACGCCTTGTTGCACAACAAGGAGGAAATTCAATTTGAGTGCAACACAACGTCGTATATACACCTAATTAGCCTAAGGGCCTACTAACTCTGCAAAAATTGAGCCGTATACTGAATATATGTTAATTATGAGTATTAGTACTTTTGTAAATTATTTAAGTACTGGGTGTAATATTGATTGAAAAAACGGTTTCCGTCTAACCACATTTTTTGAATATGTTTTAAAGGTGTTTAGGGCCCAAAAATGAGCATAAATTTGGTAAAAAATGAAATTGTCTTTTACAACAATATTTGGGAGTTTTTACATACACCTTTTTAAAACAATCGGCCTTTACAAGGAAAACAATGTCCGTATCTCCACAAATGTTTCCCGTGTCGGCAACAATAGTCGTATCTACCAGTTACGAATGTGTTGCACGACCACGGGAAATTCAATTGGGTGCAACTAAGTCGTTTCTACAACCAAAATAGGCCTATTTAGCTTAATAAACTCTGCAATAAATTGGACTGCACCTGAAACAGTCGAGCCGACAAAATACCCGTGTCCAAGATCCCCAGAGGGATAGACCAGCAGCCCAGGCTAGTCAGCCGGGCGGGAGCAAGGAATGTGCGTAGGAACTGTCAAAGGCAGCCCATATCTCCCGAACAAGCGGGAGAAGGGACCCACGGTCAAGACACCGACCCACCAGTGGGCAGTGTCCAGGCAAAAAGTCGAAGACCTCAAGGACTAGCCCCCCCAAGGGGCGAGGGAGTAAGGCCTGGAGCACAGGTCAGGTTATTGGAAAACCGAGCCAAACCACAGCGCCCAGGAAAAACCACCAGAGCCCCAGAAGGGCAAGGGCATCCACCTGTGTGGGAGCCAAGCCCCAAGCCCAGCGTCAAGACTGATAATGTACCAATAGCCAAAGGCCACAAAGGGTTAAGCCGGGTCTGGGCCCCGACGAAGCTGCAAGCTATAGCACGGCAGGATGCGCCGAAGACGAGAGGGCTTAGCCCTCCCACCGGCAGGGACAGGGGCAAACTAAGCACACCCAAGGTGGGGAGCCTGCATGCAGAAAGCTCAACAACGCAGGGGGGAATAGAACGCAGGTACGGGACCAACACAAGACTACACGCGATGGGCTCACAACCCAAAGGCATTGGCAACATGGCCAGCCAGGATAAGGGGTGAGAAGCCACTAAGGCTAGGCCGCCCCGCCCCGCGGGGGGCCTGCCACAAGCAGCAGGACTTGGATAGACCGAGAGAACACCGGCCGAGACATACTGGCATCCACGAGGGTGATGCCGAGAGCCAAGGCGGCGCCGACATCCCGACAAGGGGAGCCAGGTCGAGGCGCCGTGAAGTGAAGTCAAACACCAGCGAAGCGGCCAAGAAACACCCGCGCAACAGACCCCGTAAGACGGGGATCCAGTCGCAGGGGGTGAAGGCCGAAAATCACCGCAACGACGGTTGGATAAACGGCCACCATGCAGCACACCCCTGCGGGAAGGAGGAGCTGGGGAAAGAGGCATTGAATGGTAATCACTAACCCAAGCCTATCACCTCCGAGAGGTGAAACGCTATAAAAGGGAGGAGTTCTCCGCCCACCGACACGCGGGTTGAGAAACAGCCACTAGAACGTCAGGAGCCCGAGTATACAGCCCGCGAGAGATTGTAGCAACCATAGGCTACGCCGTCACGGGCCACGCAGCGCACCTGAGAGGGCATGGCAAGCCTGCACTGAGAAACAACGTTGAGGCAAGCCCCGGACGCTGCCCCATGAGGGAGCCGAGAACGGAAACGCCCACGGGGTGTACCGTAAAAGCGGAACCGTAGCGGGAACCAGTGCTGATCGAACCGCACCCTGATTACTGCACCACGCTGTTAAATTCCTCCCCCCCGACTTTTCTTATTTTAGCGGGGACCCACCTGGCGAAGCGCTGCGAGCCCCACCTAGCCATAAAGGGCCGCGTGAAGCATGCAGCACGAGCCCGATTAACACCGCGGGGGCTAGCAGGCAGCCATGCGGGTGTGTGCCGTAACGGCTCTTAAACCGTTAGCGGAAAGGAACTAGCGCTGGACGATCAGCACCAGTAACCGCACACGGTACCACGCGTAAGCGGGGACCAACTTGGCGAAGCGCCGAGCCCGCGCGCTCCACATAGCAGTGAAGGCCTGGTAACGCATTCAGCACGAGAAAGATTGATACCGCGTTGCTAGAGGCTAACCAAGCGGGGAGCAGTGAGTATAATAGGACTAACAGCGGGCACCCCGTAACGGGGGAGCAGAGGGGAACAACTCAGGGATGGACCGAATCAAGCCCCGAGAACTGGTACCACGTCGCGCGGTTGCAGAGGCCGAGGACCCCTAAACCACAGCGCAGGTTTGTCGGTATGCGATGGTGGATCGGCCCGAGGAAAACCCGGGACTCCGTCCCTTGCCAAAACACACCGCTACCGGGGAGGACGGACTGCAGCCGCCCGATCCCACAAGGAAAGGGCAGAGCAGACCATGCCAGCCTGCACCGATAACGCAACGAGCTAAAGCAGGCGAGCCAGCGCCGCCAGAGGGAGGCAGCAAGCCAACCAGAGGGAGGAACGCATCTCATTATCACCCGACTAGACACCCTATGAACGCCAAAACCAGGCTGGCCATTACCGGGTGTCCGCAGTCCGCCAAAATCCCACAAGGGAAAAAGGGCAGAGCATCCGATCCGCGCGCTAGCCCTGCAAAGGAGAAGAAAGCCCCTAGGGCTAGACCAGGCGAGCACAGCGCCGACGGCGCGGGGTATTAGGGGTAGCGAGGTGGTGGGTAGACGGGCGGAAAATCGCGAGAGAGAGGAACGCCCTACTAACACGACATGAAGTAGCCGAAGCTACCACACCTTAGGTGCTCCCAAAGCGCGGGGCCGCCTTGGAAGAACCTCGGACCGGGGAGCCAGAACCACCACCCCTTTACCTTAGCGAAAAACATAGACAGGGAAACTGTGTTTAATGGCGAACCATTTGAAAACAGAAAGGCCACCCCAAAAGAACAAGCACCAAACGGACAGCACCGCGGAGGAATAGAGAGACCCGTAAATATGACCGACCGGAGAGAAAGGGAATAAGAAGAGAAAGATGGGTCGCAGGGGATGGCGAGTGAGAGCAAAAAAAAGCATGGGAAAGTGGGGCGATGGGGCGAAGCGAGCCGATGGCGCGCGTGCCCGGAAGGAACAAAAAAGAGCGATGAAAAACAAAGGCGTGCCGCGGTAAAACACGGCCCGCCAACGCGGAGACAAAGATTACCGTCGCGGTAACAAGTCACACACGGTTTGAAGACTTTTCCAAAGTCAGTTTTCACATATTTTATAAAAATACGACAAGAATAAGAATAAAATAATAGACACACTCACCCAATAGAACTGTTTATTGATAGTATGGCAACTTACAGAAA
Source organism: Ophioderma brevispina (assembly GCA_023653785.1). Classification (NCBI taxonomy): domain Eukaryota; kingdom Metazoa; phylum Echinodermata; class Ophiuroidea; order Amphilepidida; family Ophiodermatidae; genus Ophioderma; species Ophioderma brevispina. The sequence continues at coordinate 16,883 of JAMKCH010030147.1, forward strand.
AAGAAACAGGCGCACAAAAGCAAGGCATCCAAGCACGCAACAAGGGCGGCAATTGGCGCTTTGTTTACCTTTTTTTTCCCGATACACAGATCAATGAACGCAATCGGGGCAACAAAAAAAAGGAAACAACATAAAGCTCTCCGACGGGCGTAAAAAGTATATGTTATTCCATCCAAATAGAAGTGTTATAAATCCGTATATAATCCACGGATAATATTCCAGATAGTATTGACTATAGTGTAGGAGGTATTCCGTTGAGCGACAACCGTCCAGTATCCATATCTCAGATAAATTTGGCTGCCAACAGAGCTGAGATGCGTCCGTCTTGACGGCTACCCAAAACGGAAATTGAGGAAGGAACGAGTAATGGTTCGACAGGTGTGAATTGGGGTAATGGTCGAGTACATTTCGTCTTTTAGGGTGCTAAAATGGTATTTTGGGGCATTTCACTTCTCAGAGGGAAATGCATATATTTCAGTTCAACATTGGTGTTGTAAAGGGGAACAGGCTCAGTGTAACTGTTGTGAAAAACTGAACAAAAGTGGACAACAAAACTATTAGAAATTCTTATGAAGTCAGGTAAATCTTAAGAATACAGACAGGGATCAGTGAGAAACATAAAAACAAGAGCTTCAATGAACCAATTAATGTATCCCTACATCGATTGCCTTGCCCATGGGTTTGTACCGGGAAAAAATTGACATTTCAAGAACTGCCTCATTATTAAATTTTTAGATCCGCACCAGTAACCGCGCACGGTACCCCCCGTAAGCGGGGACCAACCTGGCAAAGCGCCGCGCGCCCCACCTAGCCCGTGAAGGCCTGGTGAAGCATGCAGCACGAGCCAGATTGATACCGCGTTGCTAGCAGGCTAACCATGCAGGGAGCAGTGAGCGTAATCGACACCCGCGGCACCCCGTAACGGGGCGCCGAGGAAACCACCTCAGGGCTGGACGAATCAAGCCCCGAGACTGGTACCACGTCAGCGCGGTCGCAGAGTCCGAGGACCCCTAAACCACGAGCGCCGGGTGTCGGTACTGGCGATGGATCGGCCCGAGAAAACCCGGGCGTCACCATTGCCAACACACCGCTACCGGACGGACTGCAGCCGCCCAATCCCACAGGGAAAGGGCAGAGCAGACCACGCTAGCCTGCACCGATAAAGTAACGAGCTAAATCAGGCGAGCCAGCGCCGGCAGCGTGCTAGTCAGGCAAGCCCCCGAGGGAGGCGACCGACTAGCACCCTATGAAGCAACCCAGGCTGCCATACCGGGATGTCCGCAGCCGCCAAAATCCCCAAGGGAAAAAGGCAGAGCAGACCGCGCTAGCCTGCACCGGAGAAGCCCCTAGGGCTAGACCAGGCGAGCCAGCGGCCAGTAGCGAGGTAGACGGGCGAAACTCCCGAGAGAGAAACGCCCTACTAACCCGCCATGAAGTAGCCGAAGCTACAACATCTTTAGGTGCTCCCAAAGCAGCGGGGCCGCCTTGGAAGAACCTCGGACCGGAGCCCGAACACCACCCCCCCTTTCCCTTAGCGAAACATAGACAGGGAAACTGTGTTCAATGGCGAACCATTGAAAACAGAAAGGCCACCGCAAAAGAACAAGCACCAAATGGAGCGACAGCGGAAGCGAGACCCGTAATGAACGCACGGAGAAAGAGGGTCGCGGGGCGGCGAGCGCAAAAAACGCAGAAAAAGTGGGGCGAAGCGAGCCAGATGGGCGCGCGTGCCGGAACAAAAACGAGCGATGAAAAACAAAGGCGTGCCGCGGTAAGACCCGGCCCGCCAACGCGGAGACAAAGATACCGTCGCGGTAACAAAGTCACACACGGTGAAGAATTTTCCAAAGTCAGTTTTCACATATTTTATTAAATACGACAAGCATAAGAATAAAATAATAGACACACTCACCCAATAGAACTGTTTTATTGATAGTATGGCAACTACAAGAAACAGAAACAGGCTCACAAAAAGCAAGGCATCCAAAGCACGCAACACGTGCGGCAATGGCTGCCTTTGTTTACCTTTTTTCCCGCTACACAGATCACATGAACGCATCGGCGGCAAAAAAGGATACACAATAAAAGCTCTCCGACGGGCGTAAAAGTCTCTGTTTATTCCGTCCAAATAGAGTGTTATAAATCCAGTATATAATCCAGTAATATATCCAGATAGTATTGGTATAGTAGTAGGAGTATTCCGTTTGAGACGACAACAGTCCAGTATCAAATATCTCAGATAAATTTGACTGCCAACAGAGCTGCGATGCGTCCGTTTTGTACGACAGCCAAAACGGAATTGAAGAAGAGTAATGGTCGACAGGGTGTGAATTGGGGTCACTGGTCGAGACCATTTTTTCTTTTAGGGGTGCTAAAATGGTATTTTGGGGCATTTCACTTCTCAGAAGGGAAAATGCATATATTTCAGTCAACATTGGTGTAAAGGAAATCAGCTCAGTGTAATGATTTGTGAAAACTGGAACAAAAGTGGACAAAACTATTAGAAACTCTTATGAAGTCAGGTAAATATTAAGAATACAGACAGCTGATAAACAATAAAACAGAGCTTCTAATGAACCACTTATGTATCCCTATCGATTGCCTTGCGCATGGGTGTCCCTGGAAAAAATTGACATTCAAGACCTGCTCATTAAAATTTTTATAGTAGTTGACTTTTATGCAATACCTTTGCCACTCTATCAGCTCATCCATATGATAGCTCTTATCCAAAGGTCTTGAAGAATACACATCTAGTGCTCCACTAGACCATGACTGGGCGATGTCCACCATCTCTTGACAGTTGCTTTGCACTATAGCCAGTGTACGATGGAGCTCTGAACCTACCAGGGATGAGGCTAGCTCTATGAAGTCTGCACTCTGGGAGGTCTTCCAAGTGTAGTGATTCAAACCTTGGTCAAGAAGCTGTAAAACAGGATTAAAGGGTTGTTGATGTATACAACTTGTAGGATTCTCTCTTGTCATGTCAGTAGGTCAGTATTACCCAGGAATTTAACCCAAGCCACTTATGCACCCATCAAAAAATGCCCCGGCCCCTGGGTACCTGGGGATGGCCGGGACTTGCACACGAGGTGTGCTTTTGAAATGTTAAACTCCCCGGCCATGTCCGGGCAAAGTCCCAGCCCTGCAGGGCAATATTTTTTATGTCAAACCCCGGCCAAGTCCTGACCCCTGCTAGTCAGGCAAAAGTGTCAAAATGCGTCAAACCTGATTGTGCGATTCATTTCCAGGTTTATAGAGATCAGCTTTTCGGAAGAGGGGTACACAAATGCTGAAACGGGGCCCTGCGCTTCTGTTTGTCCCGACCCAAAATCCTGTTTTTTTACATGTGTAAACAAGTTCCGGCATACGCCCGGTACACACAGGCAAAAAAAGGACCAACTCTCCGGCTATCAGTTAGTACAAGTCACAGCCATCCCCGGGTCCCCAGGGGCCGGGACATTTTTTGATAAGTGCATTATTGAGATAAACTTATTTGTTTTGGCCTTACTCATGACACTACAAGGGAGAATCGTTTGTGAATTAATTTGCTGATTTGTTCATATATTTCAAGATAACTGAATATCTTATTAATTTACATTGCTGAGTTGTTCTTTATCATTACATTAGCCTGCCTGTTGCTTTTTCTAGTGGTAGCTTAGAACCAGTGCTTTTTTAAAATTGTAAATCATGTCATGGCCTTGGTCCTTTAAAATGGAAGATTCTCATATTCTGATGCAGATTTCATAGCTGATTTACTTTCTGGTCAGAAAAATGGCAACAAAATCTCAAATGTCATTCAGAAAAGAAGGGAATTGTGAGTAGAACATTGGTGGCACCAGACTTCTTTTTCAGGAGAATTTACAGGAAAACATCCAAATTTTGAGATTTTTGCCCAATTCTAAGGAAATATTCTCAAAATTGTTCATTTTCTAATCTTTAAAAAAAAAAAAAAAAGGGGGGCAAGAAAAAAATTAAGGGGTGGGAATTTCACCCTGTGCCCCTCCTGGACTGCACTGATCAGAAGCTTCTTCATTCATGTTACCCAGAACAATTTTAATAATACTTACTGAAAAAAATGACACAAGGCATACCAAATTTAAGCCTAGAATGGCAAGGATTTTTTTGTATTAATCAAGTTTGCCATGCATTGGAGCTTATTTATACATATCCATGATCTTGTTTTGAACCAATCATTAAATGAGTTGTTTTATATACAGTGGCGGCGCCACGGGGGGCATGGGGGGCATTCCCCCCCGGGAATTTGTTCTTGCCCCCCAGTTCCCCCCCCCCCCCCCCCGGCCGAAGAAAAATGAGGGATTTTTGGCAAAAATTCGGCGATTTGGGGCCAAATCACCAAATTTTGGGAAACATCTGCGATTTTGGGCCAAAATTGGTTAAAAAATCTCCAAAATTGTACGTTGCCCACCAGAATTTCACTTTTGCACCCCCCCCCAAAAATTTCACTTTTGCCCCCCCCAGAAAGAGGTTCTGGCGCCGCCACTGGTTATATAAAAGTTCAAACATGTTTAAAATATTTCTCTTAATTATACCATGCTTTACTTGGGTCAATTCTTGCAATATTTCTTTCAACAAATGGTTTCTCAAAGTTTCATAGACCTCATAGCTGAGTTGTTACTTGGGACACGAGGTCTAAACCTGGGTGAAGCTCATTCTTAGTTAGTAGCATCTGTATGTCTCAATAGCTCTCTCACATTCTTAGGAAGTTATGTTGAATGAGGTGGGGAAAGATAAATGCACTTCACGCAGCAGTAGTGCAGCTCGGGGTCAAGGTTCACATTGGAGAAGTTGGGGCGCAAGTCAATTTCCTCATCATAATCCTCTGCAGTCTGTTCAGAAAAGAATAAAATAATTAGCGGTTAATGTGCATCATTTGTTTGCTTCTTTTGGTTTTCAGTGCCATGAGTGCCTTTTTAGGCAGAGTTGTGCAATTCATTAGTTTCTGTATTATGGGTACTGTATAAGTCAATATTTTGCGTACAGTTATTTTGCGAATTTGCCAATGGCCAACATTTCGCGAGTTTTTATTTTTGCGATTGTCAAAATTTGTTAACAGGAAATGCTCATTAAACCTTACATCTTCTCTGATTAAACTTACTAATTGACCCCAAATATAACAAATTTCATCTCCCCGATAGTGCTTTCATTACTATATTATCTTTTTTATGCTGCAACCCCGTTTTCTGTGGCGTATCTATACCGATTGAAGCTCTAATTCCGGTGGATAAACACCATGTCCATACCCCGATTTCTTCCCAGACCGCGGTCTCTTTTTATCGGTCATTCCTCCAGTTATTTCATTTGCGGGGACTCAATCGCAGTGCGAACTTTCCGGACCTCTAGCCGTTTTCTCCGATAGATGATCGCGTCATCCAGATTGAGATAATACAGATTTCCAGTTTTTACTATGAAGTTATAAGAAGTCCGAATGCGGGTCCAAATGATCAAAACAATCTCAAACTACATTACCCCATACATGTGAAAACAATGCCAAAGGTCAAGGGTCAAAAGCAAAATGCACACAGGAATGCACCATTAGATTTCAGAGGTTGCAGATGTTTTTGTACCCGTCGGCCACGGCAAGATTTGATGGTCTTCATTTGGATTTTCTTTTTTCAACTACTCAAGTTTGTTTACTGGAAAAATGACAAAAAAGTGTTATGTAGTAGGTATATATTGGGTAATGTTGCAAGCTGTTGTAAACATTTCTACCCCATGATGTTTACAGTACTATGTATTGTGTTTACCATTCTGAGCATTTCTTGGAAGTACATTATTTTTCGTGACTTTTTATTTTCGCGGTTGTAGATTTAATCATGAAATTCGCGAAAATAAAAGCCTCGCGAAATTTCTACTTATACAGTACTATTAGTGATTTCCCTTTTAATGTTTACCAATCTGCTTCACAATTGATAAATGCATGTATTCTGGCCAACACTTTAGTGTTTTTAAATCCTGGGCAAATACCATTAAAGCACCTTCTGTATTCAAAACATGTACCACATTGTGCTGTGGCATTCAATCCTGATTGATAATATTATGACAAACCACAACTATTAGATGTATTTTATTTAGACACTTGATGTCTTACAAGTAGAGGTTGTTTGAGCCTATCCCTGAGCTCAGCATGTAGCTGGTTCTGCCATTCCCTCACAGTCTTCTGTTCATACTTGTCAAAGTCTTTGATTGTATCTGCAAATATGTCTCTAAGATGCCACCCTGCATCCCCATCCAGTGAATGCGGACTGATACGCTTTAGTTTCTCCATAGGTTCCTGTTAAATTAAAATGGTAAATAAATGTACTTGTAAACCAGATAGATAGCCCCAAAGTATACAAATTAAACCCACAATGTAAAAATAGATTAACTATCAGTAATAGCTTATTTCTTAATTTGAATGTACAGTAATTGATTCAGTTTTTCAAGAGCAATTTGCTCCAAATGTGATATGAGGCCATAGACAAAAGGCAGATCTAAAAACCTGTTATTCTCATTATCGAATTGTGATAGTTTAGCTAATTTCGACATCAGCAAACAAATAAAGCCACCCAAACTTCGTTTTCTTATCGTGTCCAAACACTGTGGTTCTCAAATATGATCCCTGAGCCAGAGATGGGTACAACGTCTGGCTGCTTAACTGAATTCTGCAAGGTCTTTGTTGCATTGTTGCTCCAGCCATGGGAAGACCAAGAGATGTCCATTGTCTGTGGTGCGTTCCACAACCACAGGTAGTATCCTGATCTGCTTCCAGATTGCCCCCCCACTTCGCAGGAAACCTTAGATCGGCCAGAGTTCTGGTTCTCATCTGTTGATTGGCATCGGCATTCAGCCCATGAAGAGAGTCATTCCAGGTGGAGATGCTCACCAGGTTCAATACCGATAGATGTTACTTAGTTAGCAAGTCTTTCTTTCCACAGGAGACTTTCTTGACCACCTTAGGGAAGGTTTCAAAGGGTTGGATTTTGCTTAAGAGGGGGGGGGGGGGGGGTAAACTCTCTCTGGATTTAAGGCGGTTGGTTGGCAGCAGGTATCGGTCCAGGGACATCGGGTGCTTCAATTAGATACTCTGGCAGCTACGCTCTTGCCATGCCGCTACGCTAGGACGGTGTCTGGTGGAGGCAATTCCTGCTAGGATGTATAAGTTTTCCGTTGGTGTGGGACGGAGACATCCTGTGATAGGCCGGAAGGGAGGCATTTACGGCTGAATTCAAGCTTCTTGGCATGGTTGATCTTTCCCACCACTGAAACAACAACAAATAAGCAGCATTTAAGATACCCAAACTCACAATGTAGTAGGAAATAATAAACAGCATACAAGCATTCTCTATTGCCTCATATCACACCGTAAAAGCCAATCAATTAATTATCTTCTAACTGTTAAAAAGTATTACAAAAACTAAGTATTATAAAAAAACACCAAAAATCTTATCTAATGTAATGACCTTTATTCCTTCTCTGAGAGCACCCTACCCAAGTCAGTTCTGCTTACAATAGGGGGAAGATTCCTGGAAGAGGGCATCCTTCATCTTGTCAAGAAACAGAGACATGACAGCTATAAGTCATTAGTAACATGTTAGGAGATGTGGGTCTTTGTCTTGTCAATTATTCTTGAACCATCTCACGGCCGCTGACACCTTCAAAGACTTCAAGTAGACGAAGCTGGGAGGCGATAGTGGGGCACTGCTGGAAGCTCTGGCGTAACCAACTGCTAATCGCCTCCAATCCTGTAATGCATATCACACAGGTATAATATAGTACATCAAAAGTTCTGATCTTGACAGAATGTCCTTCAACCTAAAATGCCATCTTTAAACAGTTTCGCGCCAATTATTTCAATACTTTTTGAATGTGGAGAGCTAAAAATGTGATTTTATAAGGCCCATAGAGTACTGTTTGTAAATTAAATTGGTCGACCAAAATAGAGTACATTTTTGTTCAGACTTCCAAACCAAACATCCTTTTGGCTCTAAGATTTCACAGAGAGTAAATGAGAAAACAGTAAGCTTTCTTCTGATACCAAAATTTTTACCAATTCCAGGAAAATCAGGGGTTCTGGGGACGAGCTATTAGTGTTAGGCCATGGCCCTTTAAAGAAACGATATACAAGATTTTTTTGTTTCTAATTCTATTATGCTGACATTTCATCTTGCCATAATCGCTCCTTCATGTACTTCGTTTGAGAATTTCTTTGAGACGGTAACAAGCATAATAATAGAATAATACGCGACATTTATAATAGCCGCCTTTTCCACAGGATACAAAGCGCTGTTTGCCTATTATTATTACGCTGCCTTTCAGAATCGTCACAATCATTTCACTTCACCTAGCCAGCAGCCGACAAGCGCACATCCTATCAGCACTGTAGATTGTAAAATATCCCCCATAACCTACCCAATTATCGCTTGGGTCGACGGAGCAAGTGAGGTAACGTGCTTTGCCCAAGTGCACAACCCATTGGCCACAGTGGGGGGGCCCCCTTTCGAACCCACACCCTTTGGTCATGAGTCGGCATTCATATCACTGGACCACATGTGCCCCACATATATCAACCAGAGTCATCAGGCTTTACAACGAGCATTTATTCTATAAGTTGTGAAGGGTTGAGGCAAGAGGTTAATGGGACACCCAATATAGTGTCCATAGTGAACGAATCTGTTTCATCTGCCATGAAAAATCATTACACCTGTAAAACAATGACAACTTGTATGTGGTATTGCAGTAACTACAGGAAATAAAGTAAATGAGTAGAACAGTAATACCTCTTTTGTACTAATCCAACTATTTCCATACTCTAAATCAACACCCATTGAACTCCTGTGATAAAAAAATCACACACACTCACCTCACAATTGACCAAAGTAAAGAGGCTTCTCAACGCTTGATAGCTGTGTCTGTCTAATATATCAGCCACATGCTGACCAAAGTCCCTCCATAGCACCACTAAACTCTTCATGGATCTCCCTGACGAGTGCATCGAGACTCTTAGTACCAGCGCCCCCTACCTCCGCACAGCCATCTGTAGTAGGTTGAAATGACGAGTGGTCTGGCACCATTCCAGCAAGTCATTAACACCTGGTAAACAATGATTAAACTTGTTATGTATGGCATTGTGATAAACGGTCATTAGACCTTGCAACAGGTTAGTAAATGGGTTTACTTGGGTCAATGTGAAGTGAAATTTCACACACAGGAAATTGGAGCCAGAGACCAAACTATGTGCAAATCCAAACAGTTTGGCAATGGTTTAAACAGAATAGTAGGAATTGTCTGAAAACTTTTTTTTCTCTAGCTCACATTTTGTTTGAGATTAAGGTGAAAACAAGAGGAGATTTCATATCAGGTGCCCTTAAAAAATCAAAAGTACTGATTTTTGCCTGATGTAAAGCTTTCAATCAATAATAACCCATCTAAAAGGAAAAAGTGAGAAATGTTTCTTTGGTACAAAAATGTTTAAGTTCTTTAGGAGCAAAACGAAATTCAGCCTAGGTTTATATTGAAATTAGCGAATCAAAATCACTTTTTTCTATCTTTTAAGACATTTCTGTAGCCAAATACAAGGCAAGAAATCTATTGAGTGTCAAATCTTACGAAAATTATTATGACATATTATTTGGGTGCCTCACAATCTCTCTTTGCACCTTTCATTTTGTTCATTTTGGGTTGTTCTGAATCACATAAAAAATAGTATCCTGATAGAGCAGTGTAGAAGTAACTGTAGATTATAGTCCTCTCCACAGTTCCATGACAGTTTTGTTTTTAATCAATTTGCTGCAGTATATCAAACCTAGTGTGTTGCATTATAATCAGAGACAGAATAAGGAGACCAATTGCGTACTAACGTAATTTGATGGTGCAGAACATATGTCGGCCGTGAAGAAATAATTGTTAACATTTAAAGCTTGTTGAAACAGAAAAGTTACTGACATAAATTAATGTGTCCATGAGTCAAAATCCCGACTCAAATGGGTATTTTGACATTTTTAAATATATTTTGTCGAAAACATGCCTGCAATTGGTTTAGCTTAATTCTGTCCATGAATATAATAATATAATTACTTCAGGAAGTAGGGACCAATAGTGTTTTTGAGAAACCAAAAGGTATTTAGGTCAATTTGTGTATGAGTCAGTCAACTCTTTGGCAAGTTATGATGACTTGAGGGAGGCCTGTTATAGCATGAACCTTGTTATTGAGCCATCTTCTTCTTTACCTTCTTTTCCCACACCGTTTTGCACCACTGAGCTGTTATTTGCACTATATAGGGTGCATTGTACTGGCGTACCACAGATAGCTCTCACGCTTAACCACCTGTCACAACGCACCACACATACGCGCCGCTTAGTAACGCTTACAAACCAATGGTAATTTTACCATAGCAACCAAGCACATCTTCGCTAATTTTTCAACCATTTCTAAACGGATTTCGTCCGAATATAATTTAGAAACCCGTTTCCGGTATCCTCACACACCTTTCATGTGAATTTAGCGATCTTTGAATCAAAACTGACGAAGCCTTTTGCAAACAAACATACAAAATTAGCCAAAATTTATAGTATCTATATAATAAAAGAGAGATTCTCAACCTTGTTCCCGAGTGTTCTCAGAGATGGCTCTATCTCGAGTTCTGATTTTTTGTACATTGGTTGGGTATACCATGCCATGGGGCGTTTGGACATTCATTTTTTCAAAACTATTCAGTTAATATGGAAATAACAAGAAAAACGGGTCGGTTGCTAGCTGAAGCGCGTCGCTGATGCATTATGGGTTAAAACATTATGTCGCTATGGCTGTGCATAGCAACTCGCCGTCGCAGACTGCGTGGTGTGACAACGTACAAGCGGTGGTTGCTATAGGAGTAACGAGGAGTGCTGGCTGTACGCGTTTACGCCTGCATTATTTTGTTGCTGGTGACCCCCGCGGGAAATCAAGCTTTTCAATTCGGTTGTTGCTGCATCGGGATCCGGGACGGTCATAATACTTTGCATGCACGGGAGAGTTCGAGAATCAAAAGTAAGGAGACTTTTAGTAGGCCATGAGGCCAAAGCGAAAAAGATGCTCGGATAAGGACCAAGGTGGCGCACCCCTGGGAAGTACATAATTCTTCCGAAATAACTTTCGTAAAATTACAGAAATCAGTTCTACGTGTGTTCTCACTTCTAGTATGGGCACATTCTCGAGAAAATGAATTTAATGTCATCTCAATTTATGCACTGAATATCAGAGACTATGGGTGTATACCATGATTCATTGACTCCAGCAAATACTGGGGGCTATTGATAAGTAAATCCGCTCGGTATGTAGAAGACCAAAACACTTCACAGATTCTTTTTCATGTGGAACTGCAGAGTCATTGTTATTACCCATGCAACTAAAATACCATCACCCCGATTTAGATTAAGCTATTTTCATGACGTGGAACACGAATTACCCGTCCTCTTTCACCGATAAATAAAGTTAGAGGTTCTACTGTGTGTTCAATTTTCTTTGACCCTATATTTCATCCTTTATTCGAAAGGGAAAATAAGGTGAACAAAGCTAATGAGAAAAAAATTGTTTGGCAAACTGTGACCTAACATCTTGGTGCAGAACCAAACGCGTAACTTGCCGCGTAACCCCATTTCTATGCAATTTATTGATTTCATAGCAGAAATCGAAAATCATTCACCTATATGAAATGCGCGTGAACCGGTGTTGTGAATGTTGTGAACATGTGTGAAAGCAGATTATAGTCCGGTGGGAGCCATAGTCCGGGGCTCCATAGACGATAATGGAATAAAGCGTGAAACTATTAAATGTTGCGTAAAGAGTCAATGAATCGATTGCCCTATTGTTCACCATTGTTCCCGGACTATGAGTACGCCGGACAATGGTTACTTCTACAACGGTGCCGAACAAACTTTTAATTGAATAGAAAAGAGGTCCAATATTAATATGATTAAGTTATGGGTGTTGGTTCAGCACCAAGATGTTAGGTCATAGCTTGCCAATCAAACTTCTTTCATGATTTTTACTCATCTTCGTGTTCTTGGTACTTGGTGCTATAATCCCTGTAACAGCAGACCTCTGCTAAACTGGAATATTGGTGCAGAAGTGAAGTCGACAGCCCGTCGACAGGTGCTCCAAACAAAACAAACAAGGGTGCACTATATACAAAACTTGAGCAAGAGTTACAAGATGTGGCCACCATGTAGTGGAACTAGTTCCTTGATGGCTGGTATGGCATAGCTCTGGAAGAGTTTAACTGATGGTGTAACATGTAGAACAGCTTGTCTGGGCAAACGGTTCAAAATGGATAGAGCTCTTGGATAGAAGGCAAACTTGTATGCATTTATGGTTGGTATGTTTGAATTGGTGTATTTCAATGGATGATCAATCCGGGATGAGATGTGAGTTGCTCTTTGGATACAAGTTGGTAGCGAAATGTGGACCAATCCACAATGAATTCTGTATATCATTGTAGCTTGCTGGATCAAACGACGTGTATGTAAAGGATCCCAGTTTAAATCTTGCAGAAGTGGTGTAACATGGGCTTGTTTTGAATAATTTCTAAAAACGAATCTAGCTGCATTTCTCTGTATTTGTTCTAGGCGATTGATAGCAGTGATGGTGTTAGGATTCCAAACCTCACTGGCATATTCGAGTTTAGGACGAACTAGAGTAGTAAATGCCTGGTTTTTGACTTTTTGTGAACAAGGAGATAAAGTTCTATGGAGTAGACCAAGCGTACAGCTGTCTTTGTTGTTTGACTTGGTGCAATGATCCATTCCCATCGGAGTCATGGGGATGTGAATTGGTGCCCCTAAGTAGTCATGACTTTTCACCCTGTTGAGATTTCACCCAGGAGTGTATACTGGGAAACATTTTGACTACGCTTACTTGTGATTGTCATAACTGCACACTTCTTCACGTTGAAATGCAATCAACCCAGTTTCGACCCATGATGCCAAACTAGTTAGGTCGTCTTGATAATTTGGTGATCTCTTTTGGTTTCCTATCACCCTGTACACAATACTGTCGTCGGCAATAATTTAATAGTATACTGATGTGTTCTTGGATTCGTTTGATATAGATCAGAAAGCAGGCTGGTCCCAGGACCATCCTTGCGAACCCCGGATGGTAACATCAACCCATGACGAGTGTGTGCCGTTAACAGAAACAGATTGTATACAATTAGCCAGAAAACTATTTATCCAACCCAGTGTGTTTCCTCCTAATAACCATAGTAATTTAATTTAACTGACCAATGTTGAATGAGAGAACTTGTCAAATGCCTTGCTGAAATCCAGCAAGACCGTTCGTTTGACCCCTGTTGTTTTCGGTGTTTGCCGACCAGTCTTTGTTTGAGTTTATGAATTGAGGTGTTTCCCGTTGATAGGCATTCCTAAAACCATCGCTGGTCACTAATTCGATGTTATTGGAGCTGGAAGATGTTTTGCCACAGACTAATACAATGTTGTTCCTTAGCTTACACAAAGGCATGTTAATTAAATGGCCTATAGTTGGATGTATCTGATTTGGGGACACTTTGTATATTGCCGAAACTAGGGTCTGTCTCCATTGTGTGGGGACAGTAGACGTATCAAGGGATTGCTGAAATAAAAATTGCAAGGCTGAAGCCAGCTCATTAGAAACCATTTTTAGTAGACGAGGTGACATTTCGTCTGGACCACTCTCTTTTGTGGATTGAAATTTGGACAATGGTTGGCAACACTTCTACGCCTATGGTAAGTAGATATGGGTGCTAGGAGAAGTACCTTTTGTCTTTCACGCTGTTGTGGTCCTTGTGCTGTGAAAACACGTCGTGAAATTGACTATTCAGTGCCTCGGCTTTGTCGTAATCAGTAAACACAAATTTTATTACCAGATTTAAAGTGGGAATACCAATATTTTCTGTTTCTTTTCATTTTGACATAATACCCGAATGACTTTGGGATTTTGAGCATGTTTATTGCCCACAACATCATTATATGTATTATGGTGAGAGTTTACGCACAGTTTTGTCACATAATTGCGAAATTGCCTGTACACTTTCCCATCAGGTTAGGTTTATTTGTTCGCGGTGAAATTGGGGGGGAAAATACTCTTCATCTCTCTTCCTTTTGATCTCAACTGACTATCCTGGCAAGTTAAATGCTGCCCTTGGAAACCTAGATGGGATATATTTATCCACAATCTCCCTGAGTTGAGTCTCTGATTTTATTTCCATTTGAGTGCAATTTATTGATTTATTGGGTTTGAGGAGAGAAAGTATGACAAAAGCTGAACTTCAGACTTTTATGTTGGGGTTCTGCTTTGTTGAACTGTATCTCTTTCTTTGAGGTTTCTTAGGCGATTTTGGTTGGCACAGATATCAAAGAAGGACCAAATAAATGATCCATATCCCTGTAGGACCTCTATGTTTTTCAACCAATTATGTTTGGGGTTAGTGGTAACCAGTATGTCTAAAGACACTATTAGAAATTGGTCAGTAAAGGACGAACCCAGTGTGAAAGTGATTTTTTCACAATGAACAAATCCAGAAATTTTTCCATGTATACCTTTGGCATTACCAGTAACTGTGGACCAATGTGTCCAATAGATATCTGGGAATTGAACCAAAACGCCAATTACAACATTTGGATACTGACGTTTGTGTTTGGTCATGAAGTAGAAAAGGATTTCAACATATCATCCAAAGGTGGTTTCTTTTTTGGTCTGTAGTAACTTGCCAAAACAAGGGGTGAGTATTACTACTTGGCTGCTTGCCCATATCAACCTCACATTTTCATCCAATTCAAGGCTCAGCATATTATATAATTGAGTTCCTTAAGTTGCGAAAACCCCACACCCCTGGTTCATCACATCCTTGCGATAACATGTGTTTCAGGAAAAACTTCAGACGTGGCCTATTGTTGTTAAGTTGGTTTCGCAGCCGAGAACAACATCAGGTTTATATGCTGATCAAGCAAAGCACGGAAAGTAGCCTGTTTGAAGCACTCTTTAACCATTGCAATTTAGAATCATGCCACGCTGTTGTGTTTTTTCCAGTTTAACTCTGGTGGGTTGCGATTTATAATGTTGCTATTAGCTTTGGACGGAGTTGATCTAAGGGTATACGTCCATGTATGCGTCCTCATAACAATTTTCACCTAGTCACTATAGGAGAAAAAAGAAATTTGATGTTGATATATAATACGGCTCATGCAGGACAATCAAAGTTAGCAAGCCACAACCATACAACGCCATGCAAAACTAACTTGTTTTCAAACAGTATAGTCAATTCCATGTCCAATGCCATTTGGTGGTGATACCAGAGATCGCATTTAATCACACAAGATATCCCTGTCTTCTCTTCACTTGCGTTCCTACATATTACGCCACACCGGATAAGTGAAACTGTGCTTCCCGTGTGAGTTTGTGGATTCCCACGGCCCAGATAAGAGTTCAATCTGTCCCCTTACAAAATCACTAAAAGCCAGTGTGATAATTTGCTTTAGGTTCAGTTTGCACTGCAAAGCAAGCTCTCTGTCTGATAGTGTAAGACGTAGAGGCTCCATATTTCAATGTGGTAGTAAGCGTAAAATTCAGAGGTTAGGGCCGATTTTTAACCATTAAAATCTCGCCACAAATAGAGCAACATTTCCACATTTTGAGTGCTATACTGAACTTATCAACAACAACAACTTCTGTTAATGGATTGCAGAAGATTAAAACCATAGCTATGACATACTTGGGCCCGCAGTACACACCATCACCAATGCTTGTTGGTGAATAAATCACATAAGTTTACATTATTTTTGATGGGTGAGGCTGGCCTGGCAATAACCGGTAGTACAATATAGGTTTTCACATAACTGATAAAGTCTTTCGATTCATCTTGGGTATCAAAAATAGTGTTTAACTCCAACAGTTATTATCATAAGCCAGTAACAAATTCATCAACTTCATTTTGATAAATTATGATATATCGACAAAGTTATTAAACCTCCCGTAAAGTTTTAGTTTTATTGT
The DNA here is from genome assembly GCA_023653785.1 of Ophioderma brevispina. NCBI lineage: Eukaryota > Metazoa > Echinodermata > Ophiuroidea > Amphilepidida > Ophiodermatidae > Ophioderma > Ophioderma brevispina. Next base: position 32,889 of record JAMKCH010030147.1, read on the forward strand.
ATTCGTGAATGAGGCTGTAGTTCGATCTAAACCGGGCGGTGAAAACATTTCAAAAGCTTTTACCGTCATGGAAAATAACAATTGTTTGGCAGTCCCAGAGAATCTGAAGTTCCGTTGTCCTATTCAGCCTTTCATAACGGCGGATTACTTATCAATAGCACCGTTATTTGGTGGAGTCATGGGAACGTGGTGTACATCGCTTGTCACTGATATTCGGCAATTGTAAACAAGGCGATGCCCTTTATTCATTTTCACAAAAATGTGACCTCCTCGAAGTGAGAACACGCTAAACTGATTTTGATAATTTTAAGACAAGTTGTTTTAACAAATTATGTACTTGTAACGGGTGCGTCACCTTAGTACACGCTCTTAATCTTGCCCCTAGCCTATGGGGGCTTTTGCATCTTCAACTCCCTTGCACGACAATATGTGAGGACGCGCGGTGGAGGTTATGAAAAATGTTAACCTACGGAAAGTTAACAGGTGCAATGGATTGTTTCATTTGCAGAAACGGGACCTACACTTGCACGGATTGACGGGAATCTACGGAACTGAGGAGGAATTATGAAGTGAGTGAGTGTGTGAGCGAGAAAGAGAGAGAGAGAGAACGGGGGCGAGAAACGAAAGGAAGAAGAGGGGTCTCGGTGTTTGTTTCGGTTTAGGGATCGTAGTACTGTCGCAACATGTTATAGGGCTCGGGGAGTATTTTGAGCAGAAAAAATTAAATATCACGGTAAGTTTTACGGGATTAATAATTAACTTTCCTTGCGTTCAAAGTTAGTCAAGAGAAATACGGGATGTGTGTTTCTAAATGTTAAGATTACAGAATGTTTTGTGACTGGGGAGTCTAATTTTTTCAGATTCGTGTAATTTATGCAGGAATTTGAGGAGTTGTCCACTGTGCATTCTGCATGCTCTTTCACTGTGTGGTTGCGTGGTTTCTGGTGTCGCCATAGTTCATGTGCTTTTTCTTCATGATCGCTTCTTTTTTCAATGATCGCTTCAAGTTTCAGTGATCGTTTCCCATTTCAATTGATCGCTCCTCCCGTTCAAATCAGACTAGCGGGAGCCCGCGCGAAGGCGGGCCTCCCGCTAGTTTGATAATATGCTAGTGTTTGGGAAAAAACTGCATCTTAATTCATATTAATTATTCTTAATTCATTTGTGTTGTCCGTGACATTCTCTCTCCTACAAATGATTGAACTAACCTCTCCATAAAGCTATTCATAAGGTTAAAGAAAGCAAGGTGCATTTCTTGGAGGGCCCCGGGTTAGTCAGTCCATTCTTCTCCTCTTCATCCGCACATCTCTGCTGAGTAGTATCCCTCCACACTCCCCACTGACCTTGTCTTGCGCCTTGTTACTAGTGCTGTACATTTTTACTGTGTAAGTACTCTCCCTTGGGAGGTTCAGATTCCTGTATCACAGCCAAGGAAATATAATACTTTATAATGCTAGCTGCAGAAGCACAATTAGAATATGGAGTGAAAAATTTAGAGTTCTTCAGGTACACCAAGATTCAGGGGTTATTGAACAAGTAATGGAGCCCGGGGGGGGGGGGGGGGGGGGGGGGGGGGGGGCGGGGGGGGGGTGGGGTGGGTGGGGTGGATGAAACGAGACAAAGCACGAGGGGGAGCGTGAATTCAAGGGTGCATGGGCGGTGAAGAGCATGATAGGAAAAGATGGAGGGAGGGGTGGGAAAAAGGGGTTGTGGGGGGTGGTCGGGTGGGACCTTGGGGGGGGGTAGTTACTCGGACCCAAATTTGGTACGGTGTGCATCCGCCAGGTAAAACAATCGACCCATGTTTTATAGTGACCAAATGTACAAAATATGACCCATTTATATAGTTTGTTTCGAAATTTCGACCCTTTTATACGTTGGCCTTGAAATTTCGCACCATTTTCATAGTAATCTTGCCAAAATCGGCCTATTTTCATAGTACTTTTTCCAAAATCAAAAATCAACCATTTTCATCCTTGTGATTTTAGCGAAAATCGAAAATTGCAACATTTTCATAGTAATACGACCAAAAATTGAAAATGTACCCATTTATATAGTAGCAATGCCCCAAAAGTGCCCATCTTTATAGTAGCCTTGTGGGAAAAACGACCCATTTGTTATAGTATGCGTGAAAATGCGACCCATATCGGCGGCACATATGTACCGTCCCTTTTCCACTGAGTACCCCCCCACCCTGGGCCGGGGGGTAATGAGTTAAAGATCAAAATTTAAACCTTTAATAAAAATCCACACCTATAATATCTCCATCTGCAATAAGATGGAAGCTGTAACACAAAAGGATGACCATAAATATTTTAATCAAATAGCCGAGTAAATACAATGGTACCCTTACATAGTCTTCACAGCTGTTTCTGAGACCTTTTCTGTGTTGATATCATCACCCTTGTCTTTCATATCTAGATGTACCTCTGTAAGCAGCACTCACTCGCAGGGCAAACTCTTTTCCGACCAGCATAGGAACTGTCATAATTCAGTAACAAGAGGCGAACTCATAATTTACGCGATGCTTAAAATATGTCCCCCGCCGAATGTTGCGATCACCACATGCAATAAATGCAACTTCACCCCCACCCCTCCCCAATACCCCCCGCAACCTCCACCCTCTCCCCACACCGCCGGCACAACCCCACCCCCCTCCCCACACCCCGCCAACCCCACGCCCTCTTCAACACCCCATCAACTCCCCACCCTCATCCCCAACAGCCCCCCGCAACACCACCCACACCCCTCCTACTACACCACACCCCTCAACACCCCAACCCCCAATACCATGTTACATACCTCCCCTTTCGCCACACCCCGCACCCCCATTACCCCTCCCCAACACCCCCCGCAACATCCTCATCCCTCCCAACAACACCACAACCACCAAAAACAAAAAAAGAACCCCCCAACCAACCAACCCCCACCCCCTCCCACCACCATACATCCCACACTCCCACCCCTCCCCAACCCCATACAACACTCCACCCCCTCCAACCACGCATACAACACTCCCACCCCTCCCCACCCCATACCACACTCCCACGCCCTCCCAACACCCAGCACCCCCTCACCCCTCCCCAACACCCTGCAATGTTTACACAAACCCCCTCCCCAACACCCCGCATACCAAACCCCCTCCCCAACACCCCACAATACTACCACTCCCTACCCCCTCCCCAACACCAACCGCAATTACCCACCCCCCTCCCCACCCCCGCAATACCCAACCCCTCCACACCCCGCAATACCCACCCCCCAACACGCCAGCAACACCTACCCCTCCCCAAACCCCGCAACACCCAACACCCCCCGCAACACCCTACCCGCCTCCCTCACCCCCCGCATATAACCCTACCCCCTCCCCAACACCCCCCGCAATACCAACCCCTCCCCAACCCCCGCAACACCCACCCTACAACCCCCTCCCCAACACCCCTCAATACTCCACCCCCTCCCCAACACCCCCCGCAACACCCTACCCCCCCTCCCCAACACCCCTAATACAAACCCCCCTTCCCACACCACGCCACAACACCCTCCCCCTCCCACACACACCCCACATCCTGACTACCCACCCCCCTCCCCACGCACCCCCAATCCCCCACCCCTCCCCAACACCCGGCCCTCACACCTCCACCCCTGCCCAACAACTCCTCACACCCCCCTCCCCTATAGCAAAGTAGTCTCATGTAGCGACGGAAATTTTCCTACATCCGATGTACGTTTCAGAGATACAGCCTTACGCATATTTATTAGCTCTTGCATACCTAGCCGCATATATCAGCATCTTTCAAATTGCAAAAAAAGATGTGCCTCATGATATGCTTTCATGCAGCGCAGTATGTTGAGTATCTGAATGTAAACCGTTTTCCCAAAATATAGCAATTACGCTGATTTTTGCATATTAAATTAGCTCATTTGCCATACTCAATTTGCCCGAATACGCCCAAACTCTAATCGGGTCGGAGAACTCTTCTACCCGCTTCCTTCCACCAAGTTACAATCATAAGCCTTACGGAACTCCAAACTTGTACCAGGCCTTGCAGGAATTCTCATAATTAATGCAAATTAGATCTTAATTAGCATATTTTACTGCCACAATCTTCAGGTGGAGAACTCATCAGCCTGCTTCTTTCCACCAGTTACATCATTGTCCTCCCTTACGAAAACTCCCAGATAAATCGTATACAACATGGGTAACATTTTTATCACAGACGAACCGACGGACGAACGGACGGACGACCTGCTCATTTCATAGTCCCCGTTCCGAACTCGGCGGGGACAATTAGTAGTCAATCATGCTTTGAAGTTATTCAACCCCCACCTCATATTTGGGATTAATTTTGAGGACCACCCCTCTAGTTCAGAAAAATTTTACTTTATCACCCAACCCCAGCATCCTGCAGCCATCCAGATTATTCATTTTATTTATTTACCAAAATAACATTAGATTGAACAATAAAGTATAATTATACATTGGCAGGTTGACCGCAATGAGCCAGCTCGTAAGGACGGCCACCATATCACACAAGCAAACAAAATTGAAACCATGACGATATCATGCGAACAGAACAAGGACGAGACAGGTGCAAGAATGTTGTTCGATTCCGTGATACATAAGTATATAGAAGTATATAATTACGATGGACATAAATACTGTGAACATACTAGTCATAAGCTAAAACAAGATATTCTTGTAATGTTTCTTAACTGTGGGAAGAAACGATATGTTTAATATTATCAGAAATAGAATTCCATAATATTGTTGTGGCAGTGTTTTGGCCTGCAGGGGTGCAAAATAAGATTTTTAAAGGCAGCCAATTTAGGCAATTTGTCAATTTGTGTAAAAGGGCATCAATGCAATGCTAGGACCAAGATGGCAAAAATTAGGGCAGCAAGGCCACTGGTAGTAGCCCCGAGGCATTGCCTTCGGTGCCTTCAGTTAGTTTCAGAGGGTGTTTGAAGTCAATCCCACAATGCACCAGTTTTTTGGGGCATTTCACCTCAACAGGGTCATGCGATTTCCACAAAAATCCTTTCTTAACACATAAATATCCTGACTTCTATGCTCTTTTTGGGCCACAAGCATCAGTACTTAGGAATTTTTAACAGGAATTATGACATGTCCTGTGTTCTTAACCTTTGGAACACTTTTTATCCCTAGTACGGACATAAGTTTTGTACAGTAGCGTAATAGGCACATTGCAATGCATTGTAGGGATTGATTCAAAACACCCCTGGGTTATTTTGCACCCCCTGTTTGGCTGTATGCACTAGTCACAGATAATTGCACCAGACAACAGCTTCTGAGACACGACAATTATAGGCCGCATAAAATTGTAAGCAATGGGAAATAATTCTGAAAACCTTAACATACAGCCCCACACACACAAACACAACCCTCACATGCAAAGACACACCATACATATATACATACAGAATGTAGAACTGCTTATAATAATCTCCTTTTCATCATACCTCTTCAAAGTAAACAAATCACTTCCGTAAAAACTTGCTGGACAAAAAACCTAGTCTACTATTAATATCACCCACCATTTCGTTGACATACCTGTATTGTGTTCTTGAGAATGTTCTCCTCATCCACCAAGCTTTGGTGCTCTGATTGACCACCTCATTGGAACTATTCTAATAGGTTTGGACCTTTCATCTGATGGTAGTATCTAAATAGCAACATCAACGAAATTAAGTTATAATAACTACCCGAAAAACTATGTACTTTAAAATTAAAGTCTCCATGGATCATGGACTAATTGGTTATCACATTTACAAAACTTGGTTGTTCATATTAACGTGGTGACGATTTTTTGTGTAAAGGTGCATTGAATATCCAAGCACCTTCCTTTTTGTTTTTGCTTAATTTTTTACTTTTTTTATTTTTTTCAGTTTTTTAATTTTTTGTTTTTTATAATTATATGTTTTGATGTAAATGATCAAAATTCAGTGCCAACAGTGGAATATTTGGTGGGCACGCATTAAGCCAGTACTTAAAGGTGCACGAAAGATTTTTTAGGCACCCAATATTGTGTCATAATAGTATTTTCCTATAGACTAGACCCATAGATTTTTTACCCTTGTATTTGGGCTAAAGAAATGTCTTAAAAGAGAGAAAAATGGTGATTTTGATATGCTTTATTTCAATGTAAACTAGGCTGAATTTTTTATTTGCTCTTATACGAACTTTAATTTCAAAATTTTTGAAAAGACTATTTTTTCGCAGCTTAATCTTTCAGATGGAGATGTTGTTGATAGAAAGCTTTTACCTCAGGGCAAAAATCAGTATTTTCGATTTTTTATGGGAAACCTGATATGTGAAATCTCTCGTGCAAACCTTTAAGGACATGTCAACCTTGAGGTTTTCCGAGTATCTATTTTGTTTGTAACTTTGCAAAATATTGATTTATTGTTGTAAAGTATACATTATCTAGAAAAAATTCGACAATGAACCCATGATACATCCAATTAATGTAAAACTTTCCTATTTTGAGAAAATAACCACAATATTTGATTTTGCCCCAAAATTTGCAGACAGCATAACAAAAAACCATATGAATTTTCATGATTTCTTATGTATTTTTTTAGAAACAAGACAAATTTTTCTCGGGACGTTTTTTTTTTCATTTTTCATTTTTTTAAAAATATAGCTTCCTTTTCGAAATATAATTAAAATGTCCAAAAAGTGTGATTTTTACTTTTTGGGATTTTCCAAATTTGAGTATATTTTTAGAGAATATCTTTAGTTAGAATCAAAAAACTGAAAAATTGAGAATCCGTCCCTAGAGAAGACCGATTGCTATCGTAGGTAAGTTAAACCTTACCCTTTTTTCGGTATTTTTGGAGTTATCTTGTCGGAAAATTTGCCAAATTGTTTGCCAAATTGCCCATTGCGAAAATCCTTTTTTAAGTAAAAAAGTGACTTTCATGCCATTTCACGCTGGTCTCTTTCCCAATCACTTTAACTTTTAACTTCAAATTGAGTATTTTGTGCAGTGTATAAAAATACATCTTTATGGCATATTGAATCAAACCTCTTTTGTCTTCAACTAACTCCATAAATCAGAAGAAATTGAATTTCATCTGTTCTAAATTAGGCTTTGTTTCATTTCAAATATTTTTTTTTGTGTTTTTTTAAATATTTTTTTTTTTTTTTTTTTTTTTTTTTTTTTTTTTTTTTTTTTTTTTTTTTTTTTGTTTTTTTTTTTTTTTTTTATTTTTTTTTTTTTTTTTGTTTTTTTTTTTTTTTGTTTTTTTTTTTGTTTCTTTTTTTTTTTTTTTTTTTTTTTTTTTTTTTTTTTTTTTAATTTTTTAGGTTTTTTCTTTTTTTTTTTTTTTTTTTCCAAGTCTTTCTCACAAGTACATTAAAACACGCGCACGCTTCATGACCGCACAAAAATTCACACGCGACGCAATGCTGCCCTTGCGCCTGACGGCGTGTAATGTGCTTAAATATCCCGCCAATTAATCCTATGGTTTTTTTTTTTACTTTAGCAGGGTCAAGATCTGTTTTAAAATCGGCCAAAAATGCAACTCAGGATTGTCTGCATTTGGATACCTTTGTTGGTAATGATAGAAACACACATTTTGGAAAATGTTTAAAATGGGGCAAAAATCAGAAATTCGTGTAAAAACAAAAGCACTAGGGATGACACTGCCCTTAAATAGTGGAGAAATACCTGTGGTGACCGTTTGATGCAGCGACTCATGGAAGATAAATGCACTATATTACAGTGTTGTGTAATCGCTGTCCGTTACAGACAGAAAATAATAAATCTTAAATTTTTTCCCGAGAGATTTAATCTGCAAAATAATACGGCAAGCATACAATACTTATCTTGAATTGGACACTGTACAAAAGAACTAACAGCGGTTTTTCTAAGCTTCGCTACGCTAACCACACCATCAATCTAGCAAGCCAGTCCAGAATAGTTTATCATAGCCATTCATTAAGCCTGGTAGAGACTTCCCGTGACTGGACCACAAGTGCATAGTGTGGATAGAGGAGGAAACACTCCATCATCTCCTCAGGATACGTAGCCTGGTGAAGTTTCTCAAACCATGGCAACAGAGTACCCAAGAAACGCAAGTTTTCATTAGTTTCTGCTGAGGCCTGCACGAGAGGAAATTCATGTAAAAGTCTGTGTTAGTTACTTCAAAAATGGCAAATTTCAATAGTAAATATTTTAAAAGGCCACGACAATCTTGCAATTCCAGACAATGGTCACCTTATCCCAATTTCTTTTATTGCATAGAAGAAACATTAAACAATACTAATGGATAATCAATCCAGTGTCATGTTTAGCATCTAGGGTTGTTTTGACAGAGTAAGTTGGACAAAGGATAAAATTGAATGGGGTTACTTAATAACTTTGCTACTGGTCTTTCTTTGCGTTTATCTCATACAGTACAACTGTACTCACACAATCCATTTTACATAACCCTGTATAAACCTTCTGATATTCTGATTCCAACATTTTAAAGAAACTCAAATTGTTTGTTTTCCTCCTGTTTGCGATCACACACTTGCAACACACACCATTAAATCTGACTAAAATCATCTCCAATTTTTCTTTGGTTATTTAAATTGGGAATGAAAATCATACCTGTTTTTTGTTATGCGCATGTCACATCACCTTTCCTTATAAGAATTATCAAATATCCAAATATTGATTAATAATGTAAGAACCAAAACCACTTTACAGAAAATTTAAAAACATAATTTTCAATGAAATATATTACAAACATGTAAACAATTGGGTCAGGGCCAAAAATGCTACTTTGTGCATTTCATTACACCCAGACGTAATCGACGATTTATTTCCTTGACAAATCATCCTTTTTCAAAATATGTTTAATTTACAGTTACAAATGGAATGCTTCATGCGCAATATGGGGCTTAACATCTGATATATACAACTTTTTTTAAGAATAAGAAAACGCAGTTTCTTTAGAATTTCATGTGCTTGAAACAATTTCCATATCTACCTCTTGGGGTATTTTTTGGTATTACAGGAATAACAATTTTTTTAAAAGCACAATTTTATGTTCCAGCTTGCAAATCACTGCTTGTCCCTTTGACCTATTGTACATTTATCCTACCTGACCTGGCTTATTTCTTTCCTAACATTATGAATTTGATGGAATGTGCTATTGGCTTCATCCAGATTAAGCGAATTCCACTGGCTACGGCGGAGTCTAGCTGTCATTACCGAGACACCAGCTGCTGACGTTTCTTCCACCTGTTTGACTTCATCTAAGGGAGTTGGTCTTGTACCATATGTCTGCTCAGGTCTTGCAGGGGTCCATGCTTAGCACAGCTGAAAACAAGTTAAGAAAAGCTTCATCAAAAAATTGTACAATTTTTGTGCTTTAAAATTACTTTTTATGCAAGTATACCTTTTCATAAAGGCTGAGACACTTGAAAGAGACCATTCTTATGGACCCAGCTTTGAATTGAGCATGTTGTGATTTAAAGTCTGACTCAGAGATTTTGAAATATTATTTTTTTGTGTAATAATGAAAAATAGTCAACTAGAACTAAAGATAGCAACCTAAATGCACAATTCCGAAATTTGAGATGAATCTGATTTTTCGTTTTGATGCAGTAAACATTTATGTGTAGTATTACGTCCCATAGGATACTGTGTATAACAAAAATTCCGAATCCGGAATTTTATAACAAAGTTGTGATTTATGAAGGAATTTGATTTAAGCATAGCAATTTCACACAGTGATTAGTGTATGGACAAGCATTATGTACATCCAAAAACACAATTTTTTTGGAAATTGAGGGCGCCCTCCTCAGGAAATCTCTGAGTCGGCCTTTAACTTGAGCCCAGACATCTAACATTTAAAGGCAATACCACAATTTCTGATGTGAAAGGATTGTATTTTGTTATTTATTTTCATGCTGGAAATGGCTGAATGGCTGTTATTAAAAGCAAAAAGTGGTACTTTCTAAGAAAAACTGGAGTACAAACTCTCGGCTTTTTATGCAACACCGACATATACAACTGGTGCCAGTCATAAAATACAAAACAAGACTAGTTTAACTTTGAGTGTTACCATCTTTAGGATTATATGTGACAAGCAAAAAAAAATTAATCAACCAAATGTTCAATAGATTGTGGATAACATCATAGACACTGTTGGTTCATAAGGAGAGGTTCCTAAGTACCCCAAGAATACTATCCAATGGGATCTTTCTCATGAAACTTGCACCATCGCCATGTTAGAGAGCATAAACAGATCAATATTAAAGAAACTGAAGTGTAACAACATTATTGCTATTATCTCTTGAAATTAAAGGCAAATCATTGACTTTGAAGCAAACAAAACAGGCACAAACTGGCTTCTGTAATTTCTCAGCAGCATTTCATTTCAGAAATTATTTAATTGCTGTTTTCAACTAATGATATACAATATTCATAAACGTTTATTTTAAGAGGAGAAATATGATTGGACAAAAATCATGCATTGATATTTGTCATTGCACGGTGCGTATGTAAATGAGCGTACGCGGTGTGCTTAGAACGTTTACGCGCGACGTTGGATTGATTCATTTTATGGACGGGTGTACATTATTTCATTGTAAACATTATTGCATTAGATTTCATGACGTATTCAGATTTTTTGTTTGTAAAAATATGTGCTGACTGCTGTAATAACGTTTATGAATTAGGTTAATGACTGCATATTTTTAGTTTCTCGTGCATTGACATAAAATCAATGCACTTGCGTCAGTTTGACCAGACTCATAATGGCACGCGCCCCTGCGGGGCTTGTGCCATTATTCGTCGTCAAACTGAGCGCGCGTGCATTGATTTTTTGCCAATGCACTCGAAGCTAAAAATATTCAGCCATTAACCTCTAATCAACTGCATACATGACTACAATGACATACTTTGATTTGCTTGATCCATCCAATCACTGATGATTCTAAGACATGGATTACAGCTGATCTCCTGGTCTGTAATGTAGCTGCTTCTGCAAGGACCTCAATGGATGGCAAGGGAAGCATGATCTGACCCTAATAAAACAAAACATGCAAGGGGATTAAGCTATATTGGCAACTACTGCTACAGAGTAGTGTCACAAATATACTGAAACTTATTTACAAAGGATATTCAGAAAAGAACAAATGATAGCAGAGGATTACTAGCCTATGTTCAAGAATACCTAAACTACAGAACATAAGAATCTTAAAAAGAACAATAAAACACCAGGTGTCTAAAAACAAACAAAACAAACAAGAATGCAAACAACTTCTGACACATAATTTCATATGGTAACCAAGATCTTGACAAAATGGACTGATTCATATGTAAAATCACAGGCACTAATGTATGCATTATTCCTTGCTGAATTGAGTGCCCATAAATATGCTGTTAAAATAATGCTAAAGATCTGAAATTTCTATCTTTTCTCTGCACTCATTGATAGAAGAATACATATTTCTACACAATTAAGTAGAACTTTAAATTTTAGTTTAAAACTGCACTACACAACTCCCCTTAAAAATATTAATAAATGGCAATAAAATAAAGTTGAATTTGAAGTACTACAAGACAAAGCAGACCGACAGAGGGTCACCATGTTTTTGACTCTTTGTTCAAAATGCTGAATATCAACCAAGCAATGCGATAACTTCACAACTGTTTCAACAAGTTTTAATCATATACTGAACACAAACATATAAACATTAAAAAAGAAAGTCAAATTTGGGTTTTGATTTTTTAGGCACCCTTTATCATTCTATAACAAGCACCTGAGATTTGAACTGCAACTTTATGATCAGAAATCAAGTGCCAAGTTTGATTCTTCACCAAGCACTCATAGATTTATACTCTGGCTCAATTCTTGGACATTTTAGAATGTACGCCCACTTCCCTGCCAAAACGGCGTAGGTGCTTTAGAAGTTCTTGTATTATTATTATTATACACACAACAATCCACGCGCACGTTTGTTATGTCCAAGAAATTATGGCCCAGAGTATAATTCTACAGAAATTTAAATTGCCTTACCTCAACATATCCACTGGTGACTTCCACATTACCTATCATTCTATGTAACACATCCATTAGTTTATCAGCACTCACACCACTGTAGGTTTGTAAGCCATCAGTACACAATAGCGGAAGGTACAGCTGAAAACATTCAAAAAGCAAAATATTCTGATACATCTACCTCTTTCACATCATTTTGCTCAAGTATTTTTAATAAGATTCAGAAATATACAGCTGGTCTGAGAAGTATGGATGAATAGGAATTTTGCATAAAAAATTTAAAAAGAATCATGAAGATTCATCAATCTGAAACTACTCCAGGGAATAGACTCTTATGGAATGTGGAGTGTTTTGAGCAGCTGTACCTCAAAATCACCATAATATCAATAGCAATTATCCAAAATACCTTTTAAACAGAAATCAGAGCTCCCCTGAATTGCCAAGAAGAGGACGCCTATTGATGTATTACTATGCAACAACCTTTGTTCCAAAGTGGCACCAAAGTGATTTGGGGGAGTTTCCGTAACCTGACCCATCTGACACACTTTTTTCTGACACACTTATGAATTCGGAAACTGTAACAGAATAAACCTGTGCTTTATTCTGTAAAAGGGTTTCCAAATTTGTGTGTCAGAAAAAAGTGTGTCAGATGGATCAGGTTACGGAAACTCCCATGATTTTGGCTCATTGCAGAAAGTATCTCTATATAGATAGACACACGCAAATGAGATAAATAATATTTAAAAGGCTGATCTTTACTCAAGCTTTCAAACAATATAGTGGTTATGAGCTTATTTTATCATTTTATATTTAAAATAATTTATTTCTTGATTGTACCATTTTTTGAGACAGACTATATTTATTGATTGTTGTTTGTTTGTTTGTTAGCCAATGTGGAAAGAGTTCCATATGTACTCCCCTTTAAAATTGTACAGGAAACAAATTCTTTTA
>JAMKCH010030148.1:0-21943 GCA_023653785.1 Ophioderma brevispina
AAGAGACAAATGGATATTAGTCATTCCTGTCTTCGGACATCTTACTACAGCAATTAATTGGAAGTAGATAATATCTTGAATACTGCTGTTTTCTTCCTTTCTATCAGTTTCAGGTGGAAAAAAATAAACTATGAGAATTCTTACAAACTTATCCGGACACTGAAGCATTTGCAAATACCAAAATATTTTGACCTTTCGGGCGGAATCACTGATAGTGCCTTTAAGCAAAACTGCCTCAAGGTTGGGCCCAAAATTTCTGGATCCATATCAATATCCATATCCAGGGCTTAGATAAATCTACGAAGGGAACACCATCCCTAGGACGGTTTCCCAAATCTCTATCTTTAGCCTATTTTATCAAGTGGACCAAGTTGTTTTGTCAATTCGGCTCTCCATCTGGTTTTTGGACGGCCTGGATATGTCATGGGATAGTCATTACAAAGGTATTTTCAATTCAAATTCCCTAGTACACAAAGGTTCTGCTTTCTCCTCTACCTCTGTATGTCAACCATGTATTTTGATAAGATTGCACCTTGATAAATAGTAAATGACCCAAATACCAGGATTATGTGAACGTGACAATTGACCAAAGAATCATATTGGCCCATCGGTCAGCTAGTCAGTAAGGCAGAATTGCCTTTGCTGTTGTCAACCCAAGGTCGATAAATAGGTAAAGGAAAAACTTTCATTTCACTCAGACAATGAAAAATTCTTTACAAAGAAAACGTGAGAAAAGTAAACAACATGATATTGAATAGTGGTGGCGATCGTGAATAGCTGGTGGAACATGAAGGCTATATGCATGAAAGGTTTTTCAGATTGAAAAGGGTTGTCATTCGTAAGGGGCACTTCATATCTACCTATGTCCTAAAAGGCCTGATGCTTATTCATTAAAGTGTTTTAAATCATGTCCTAAATCTCCCTGGTAAACAACCTATAACCAAAACAAGGTGTAGCATGGTTGTTTCATTGCATGGAAAGTATGATTGAAGTATGGCATTATGCTTCAGGTTCTACAAAGGTTGAAATACCGGGGAGGGCGCCCAAGAAATTCCAATTAAGATGTCACCCATTGCTTTTTTAAACACGTAAACGCGCAAATCTGACGAAAATCAGAATTTTTTATATGTGTCATAGGAATCGTTTCTTATTCCAAAAACCGTTGGAGTGACGCATCCACTCAATGAAGGTTATTTCTTATTTTTTTTTATTAAAGGTCCAGGCCCGAGGGCTAATGCACGTTCCCAGAAGCCCCAGATTTACGGAAGTGGTCAAAAGCTTACTATTTTCTCATTGTACTGTGAAATCTTAGAGCCAAGGAGGTTTGGTTTGAGAAATTATGAGTGAAGTGAAAATGGCCCTTATTTGGTCGACCAAATTAATTTACATTGATTCTATGGGGCTTACAAAATCATGTTTTTTAAGCTCAGATCAAAAAGGATTGAAATACGGCACGAAACTTTTACAGATGGGATTTTGAGTGAAGGCCAAGTTCAATATAAGATGAAAAACTTCTACGCTTGAAATCGGGCCATCCCCCTTTAATAACGAAACAAGGACGAATCGCGTAGGGTCAGGGAACACCATGGCCCGGACCCACATTCAACGCACCCAATTGTGGTGGTTTGCATCGTATTGCTGTATGTGAATTTCTTTCGACATTGTGGTGAAATTGCTAGAATGATGAGGCTTGGCCGCCACCACCTGTGAATGAAAATACAGTATTCAAAGAAAAAAAAAAAAGGGCGTTCATACTCTTTGTTGAACATTAGAACTACCAGAAGTGAATTTGTTACTCACGCACCATAATCAATAAAATACACCTCATGGTACCTAATAAAAAGCATTAGAATGTGATTATCTGAATTTTCACTAAAAATCAAAAGCTAGATTTGTATTTTGTTGTAGTTAAGAGACACTGGCACATTTGAAAAAAAGGGTGCCCTTAAGTTTTTTTCAACAAAATTGATATTGTTTGCATGGTTGTTAAAGCTTTCTATACATTAGCATCACCTGAAATGATTAAAGTGACAGACGGGAAAAACAGAGATTTCGAGTCATCAATATTTTTGTAATAGTATTGATTATTCATGATATTGTATGATGCACCACACAATAGATTCCCTAACCTTTTATTGCTTCAAAAAAACTTAAATTGAAAACAAAGGTGATTTATATATTTCAATTAGAAAAAACATAGCTGAATGTCGTATTTGCTCCTAACCGAAATTAGAAATTTCACAATTTTGATACCGAAGAAAAGAAACAGATCTCAGCTTAATCAGATAGATGGGGCTATTTTTAATAGAAAGCTTCACACCAAGTGCAAAAATCAGAATTTTCACATTTTTAAGGACACCTGTATGTGAAATCTCTTCGTTGCACCTTTAAGACCAACTCAGCATCCTTAAGGTAAACAGAATGTTTTATAATTAATGTCAAAGGCGACATTAATTCAGAAGAACACCGGAAATGGCGTGGTAACACAAGAAACCGCACACCGTATGCAGGTTCCCATGGCATTGACCCTGTTGATGGTCTTGACCTTTATGGTTTAATATCAATGAGTACGAGTCTATGAATTCATGTAATATACCACATTTATGGAAAACTATCTTAAAAGTTGGCCTACAATTACTGAATGGTTTTAATCTCTTATCTAGCCCTTACACCTCAAACAACAAATAACTCAATGAGCTGAGTGGGGGAAAATGCACTAAGTCCAAAAAGGCGATGATTCATCGCACCAACACTCAAATATGGGCACGAAATCGCTGACGGGGCCAAGAGACCTCCCTTGTGGGCTTGCCAAGCCTGGTCATGGAATGGTGGGCCGGGGCCCCAGGTCGATCATGCCAAGGGGCCCCCTTCAGGTTCTTTAGTTTCTATCCCTTTACCCTTTCCTTCCCTCTGGGAATAGGATAGAACCAAAGGCAGTTAGGGTGTAGCAGCCTGATCGGTTTTGAGTAGTATGTTCAAGGTAGGACGCAATAATGCAAGTTGCAAAGCCCTATTCAATACTTGTGCTAATATGATGTTAAACCACTAAAACAGTGTTTTTGGTTTAGATAATTGGGAAAGAAATGGATTTGAGGGCTCACAGTTCAGGACGACATGAGAAAAATACGGCCTTTAATCTGATATCAAAACCGATGCTACGTCAGGGTAAATCAGGGGGTCCCAAAGAAGATCGGAACACCCACCTTTAAACATAGCTAATAATTAACTCAAACCAAGGTGCTATGATGTTTGTTGTTATTGATTCTTTAAAGTTAGGATTTCAAATGCATAATGCTTTCTGTATTAATAAATTGGTGATTAAAGGGAATTTTGGTGATTCCAGCACTTTCTATTTATTAATGGTTTCACTGAAAAGCGTTATGACAAATTTAGTTAGATTCCTTTCTTGTGGTTTGTCGTCATGAGCAAAAGTTTTTCACAAGTGTCCATATGGTCACTGATAATTGTCCGTTTTAAAGAAAATACAAAATTGCGAATTCTACAGATGCGACCGAATTTGGACATAAGATTACATAAGGCTAAGGACAAGGTGTGGATCTTGAAAGGGCCGACTGGAGATTTACCTGAAAATGGCACCTAAATTTTTAGTCCCGTACATAAATGCTGGTCGAACATATTAATCAATGTGTGTGAGAAATAGCTTGCAGCAAAGTCAATTCTTGTTTATAGAAAATCACAAATTGGTATAATTTTTTATTAATAAAGTATCTATGGTACTCGTATGATATACATAAATGTTAACTGTACATATATATACAATAAAAAAACAAAATATCAGATCATCTCAAACTTTGAATTGGTATTTTAGGCGACTATCTTTAGTGTTTTAGTGACTATTGCTTTAATAATACACAAAAAAATCTATATTTGAACTCGGATGAGTCAGCCTTTAAAGGCCCGGTGTAAATAGCATGTTACAGGACTATTGAAACAGATTTTTTTTTTAAAGTTGAAATTATGAACCCTAATAAGGTCTCATTGAAAATATAGGCCTACCTTTTTTTCTTGATTTATTGATTTGAGACCCTTTTCACGTAAATCGTAACTATGCCCGGTCCTAAAAAAAATGCCCTTTTTTATATGGAAATTCTTGGACAAAGGACACCTATTGTACTATGGAGGCGACCCCTTATTTTTTTAATCTTATTAGAAAGCAATGGATAGGCATAACATTACCATACACACACCTCCCTGCATACACAGAAAGTTGTGCAGTCAACCATGGATTTAGTAAATATTTTAAGTTGTTCATTTAGCAAAAAGCAACTGCATATGTATTTTACATTTTATAGGCTCTGGCAGCTGGGGTAAGAAAACAAAACAATGTTGCACATCATTGAGAAAAAAGAAATGCCATATGTTTGATGGTACAGCATCTTTTAACCATTGTGGCGAGCAAGCGGTTGGCGCGAGACAAGAGGGGTTAGTCATTGTATTATGATTGGAAGCAAACAATTGTATTGGTGTATTCACAATCAATAGTCCTTTCCCAAATCCTGTGAGAGCCGATTCACATCGGCTCTGTGTGTAAAGCACCCTGGCCCTGTATGATTGAAATGCCTCTTGAATCACCAACTTGGATCGTTTTAATGTCATTTGAATACTCTACGTATAACATATCATATGTCCTAAATGACGAACTCATATTTTGGTATTTCGATAAGGATGATCAGTTACGATTTCGAGGTGTTGTTTGGACCACAAGCCCGATATTTAAAATCCGTCCTAATTAGTTTTTGACAGCATGTCATTTGTAAATTGTCGCTGTATACTTGACGTGTATTGGCTGTTCCCTTTGTTGTATGTACTCCCTGTTAGTGTTATAAAACTAGTCTTTTCATGCACTGACTGGTTGAAGTCAGAGTTTAGAGCAGAACAGATGGGTTTGTTTAAAAATCACCCAAATAACCTCTTGGGAATATTCTCAGCTAAATCACAAACAATTGTCTTTCCTATAAAGTACTAACAATCTGGTACTTTCAGGCCTCAGGCTTAATTATTTTCCAGTTCTCTTCTAAAGTATCATTTTATTATATCAAATTTCACTTTACAAATTTGTATTTGATGTGATTATTTTAATGTAAATGTAAATGGATGTGGAAGTTTTTTTTTTCATAGAGCCAGGAGACCCTACCATTTATTGCATCATGAAAAAAATATATATATCATAAAATTACACAGTCAATTATAAATGACCAAAAAGCATATTACATGTATATTGATATAAATACAAAAAACAATACATTTAAAGAATTATATTATTCCATCTGCTGTTCCATCTTGGTGGAAGTATGTGGAAGTTAATATTATTTATTTTATTGTCAGATAGAGTGAAAATATGATGTACTGAATCAGTGGCAATGCCAATAAGGCAATGGGGAAGCGTTCCCCCTCTTGAAAAAAGATGAGGTGAAATCGGGAAATTTTGATCAAAAATCATGCATCCAAAAGGCTGCCTATGCCACTGCACCAAATTGATTTTAGGGTAATGTTCCCTTTTAGTCTCAAATTGTATATGAAGGGTAAAAAAATAGAAAAAATAAAGAATCTCTGCCAAGTTAAACTTGTTTTTTTTTTCCTTTGTGTGGCATTGATTTTTATTCTTTTCATTATGAAGCTTCGCCTTCCCCTGCCAGCCCTCCCCCCAAATGAACTGACCATTTGTACAGTGTCTATGGAGATGGACAAAAATTCATAACTGCATAACAGGCAGGGGTGCAGGGGGTTCAGGTTGCCACTCCAGAGAGCTTTGACCAAGAAAAATTGCTTAAAAATCATGCTAAATCAGCCCCTTTTTTGCCTGCTCACCAGGAAATTTTCACCTCCAACCAGGAAAATCTACCTCAAAAACCACCTCCAATTTTAAATGGGAAAATCTTCCTAAAAACCGGGAAATTTTCTCCTCTGACAAGTGACCCCTGTTACGCCCCTGAGTGTCTAATGCTTAGACCACTTTTCTGGCACTGTAAGGCTGGTAAATTGATATTAGAATATTAAGAGGTTTCCCATTACCAATTGCTTTCAGCATCTATTTTTATTACTGAATAATTACAATATAAATACAATGATAGCATACTTACCGTCATGAAGGGTATTTAAAGGAATGCCATCACGTTTATCATGGTTCAGTACCGTGTGGTTCAGTACATATCCCTGAAGAAGAAAAAATGCAAAAATTTGAGTTGATTCTGATGGCATAATTTTTAATTAAAGGTGCAACGAGAGATTTCACATACAGGTATCCCTAAAAAATCGAAAGTACGATTTTTGCCCTGGTGTAAAGCTTTCCATCAAAAATATACCGATCTGAAAGGCTTACGCTGAGAAATATTCCTTTGTTACAAAAATGAGAAAAATTTCTAATCGTAGAGCAAATACGAAATTAGCCTATGTTTCATGTGAAATATAAGCCAAAAGCCCAAATCACCTTTTTTTCTCTTTCAAGACATTTCTGTAGCGAAATGCAAGATAAGAAATATATGGGAGATCTAATCTATTGAAATTACTATTATGACACAATATCGGGTGCCTCAAAATCTATCGTGACCTTTGAAGCTGAGAAATGTG
This sequence comes from Ophioderma brevispina, assembly GCA_023653785.1. Taxonomy (NCBI): domain Eukaryota; kingdom Metazoa; phylum Echinodermata; class Ophiuroidea; order Amphilepidida; family Ophiodermatidae; genus Ophioderma; species Ophioderma brevispina. The sequence continues at coordinate 6,589 of JAMKCH010030148.1, forward strand.
TTAATTGGTACAAAAAATGTGAAATTTCTAATTTTGTATAGGAGCAAATACAAAATTCAGCCTATGTTTTATACTAAGATATAAGCAAATCAAAATCACCTTTTTCCTCTCTTTTAAGACATTTCTGTAGCAAAATACAATAAAATCTATTGAGTGTTTATTCTATATGAAATTACTATTATGACACAATATTTGGGTGCCTCAAAATCTCTCGTTGCACCTTTAATATGTTCTAACAGATGTTGGTATAACAATGCCCCATTTAAGCCACTGTTTTGTTTCTGATAATATCAAATCCTGAATTTTTTGCAGCTTGTAGATCAGGTTTAGGGCTGTCATTTTTTTCTCCACAGTGGTGGGAAAAATAGGGGGACAGGCTATATAGAGTTGCTTTCATATGACCCCTTTATGTATTACAACTCCTGATTTTTATTATTAATGGGGCAACCAGCATTTTTTTGGGGGAAATGGAGGGGACACGTAAAAATTCCTGGGGGATAGGGAAGATTGGTGGTGTTTTTGCGGTTGGCAGGGTAACCCTTTTAAAAATATCATTTTTGACTTCTTTGTCAAGCCCACTGCCATTTGAAAAACTTACTTTTAATTTTTTTTAAAAATTATTTTATAGGTCAAATCTTGCTAATTTGTTGTGGGAAACTTGGGGGGCAAAGAAAAGGTTTTGGAGGGGCAAATTTTCCTGGTTGAAAGTTAACATTACGTGTTTATCCCCTCATTTGATCTAAGGGCCCAGAAGTTTTGAATCAGAGATGTGCTCTGAGGCTATTTCAAGGTGTTTTTTTTCATATTGTTGATGCCATTCTTTTTATAGGGTACAATTTTATGACCTCCTATTTATGTCAGTATATTGTGCTCTAAAATATGAAGACTGCTTCTGAAGAAAATTCCCCCCTCCCCCCATACAATACTTTTCAAAGTCATTCAGATAATACAAACTCAACATTGGAGTCATTAATTCAAATATTGTCTTCTCAACCAGAACTTGAGTGCACTTGATGCCATTAAAGCTGACTCCGGGAGATTTCGAAATATATATTTTTGTGTAGTAAATTAAAAATACGTTTACGACAACTAAAGATACTCACCTAAAATGCACAATTCCAAGTTAGAGATGATCGGGGTTTTCGTTTTCATCATGCAATACATTTTTTGTGCAGTATAACAGTGGCATAGGATACTATTTTGAGGGCACAATTGGTCCAGGGATAGGGAACTGCCGACTCATGATCCAAAGTGTGGGTTCGAGCCCGCTGTGGCCAATGTGTTGTGCACTTGGGCAAGGCACTTTACTCACTTGCTTCGTCGACCCAGGATATCGGTAGCTGTTATTGGGGGATATTACAATCTAAGTGCTGATAGGCATGTGCGCTTGGCCTGCTGACGGCCTAGATGAAGCGAAATGAATTGTGAGACGGATTTCCTGAATGCAGCGTAAAAAATAGGCAACAGCGCTTTGTATCCTGGTGGAAAAGGCGCTAATAAATGTCGGTATTATTATTATTATCAGTATTACATGTAATACAAAATTTCCGTATCCGAAATTTTTAACGAAAGTCGTGATTTTCCATATATGATGGACTTCGATTTGAGCTTAGTATTCACACCGTAATTTATAAATGGACAAGCATTTATGTTTATGCAAAAAACCCCATTTGTTTTGAAAATTTAAGGCCCCTCCCCGGGAACATCTCTGAGTCCGCCTTTAAGGTGATTTTCAAACCAGGTTCTCAGAATTAGGCCCCCCCCCCCCCTTAAAACCTTGCCGAGGTGGCTTGTGTCTCTCAGACTTTTCCAGGAAAAAAACCGTCAGCAATACATAGAACACAAAGCTTGTATGCAAATTGATTAATTACGAGTAGACAGGTGGTTAAAATGAATCCAACTTTTAAACCCTCTGGGGTAGATCACTAAGTTTCCCCTTCATTGAAAAATGATAGACCAGTTAAAACAGCAATGTTTGGTAAACATGTTAGGGCCTGTATCTTCTTGAAAATAGGTGGGTGGCCTGACTGTTACACACGGGCAATTGTTCTGTTGAGCGGTTTATAATGGGCTATAACGAGTCACAGGAATGGATTCGCAGGCAACAAAAGAGTGACATAGGATGCTACTGGTCTATAGCAAATTTGATTACATTACTTGCAAATCCTGCGTGGATGTCCAGGATTTATCTAATATACTTCTTGGAAGCACCTGGAATAACACCCATTTGGACAAGTGTTTACATAAATGACCCGTTGCCTGGTTTTTTTTTGTCAAAGGTTATTTTTTCTTCAACATCACGTTGATAACCTGTGGAGACCAGAAAGCCCCCTCTGCCTCAAATATCAAAGACCATAGCATCATGTACCACCGAACCCCTTATCCCCTTTATCACAGAATATTTACAATGATCAAAAAACATTCTCCAGTAGTTGATGTGGCATTTTTATTTTGGATCCTTTTATGGCCCATTTAATTTTATTTGATGGAACTGATTTTTTTTAGACAAAAATACCTTGATGGACAATAGATGCTTTATTTAAAGATATATCATGACCCAAAATTAGATGTTGTTTTACATGTTATTTTTACAGTATTCTGTTAAATCTGAGTGACCATTTCATTGTACTTGCACTGTATGATTAAAAACCATTGAATGACAATAGTATAAATTTATGGTTTGATGGGGCTTCTCTAGTTTCGGGCTGCTATGACCATTTGAATAATAGAAAAACAAACAATGACTGGTATGAAATGCAACTTTGAGTTAACAATCAACAACACATGACAGATGTCAGAACAGATTTGTCAAAGCCTGGTCCAAAGGCATGTGGTATTTAAATATATTTCGTGACAAAATGACATTGAGTTAATGGCACAGAAAGAAAACAAAGTCAAAGAAAGAAAACAGAAATAAAAACAAGCATTGTAGTACCTGAGCACTTTGTTGGTGTTCATCACTGTCAACATGGAAGACTTAAGGCCTAAATACAGTGATTTGCTACATCAAGCAAAATCGAAAAATAGTCAAAAATCATTTTTTTGCAGTCGTAGTGAACAGTACAGTACCACACTAAAATAATCCTCCTACAAATGCTAAGGACCAGAGTCAACCTAATAAGGACAAAATTGGATGACTTATTAGTCACTACTGTCGTACCGACACTTACTACAACCATAACTGAGGAGAGTCGTATCTGTGAACACTGCCGTTTTCTTCCTTGTCAATTTTTATCAGTTGGAAAAAGTAACTTATGAGAATTCTAATCAGAATTATCCTTCACTTTTAACGATTCCTGCAAATTGTTCAAATAATTTTACTCTTTCGGATGAATCAAGAATAGTGTCTTTAAAAGGTGCAACGAGATTTTCACATATCATGTGTTCCTAAAAATGTAAAAAATATTTTGCATTGATGAAATGCTTTCTATCACAAATATTCCATCTAAAAGGATTCAGCGGAGAAGTATTTCTTGGCAGAAAAAATTGTTTTAAATTTTCTAATTTTCCATAGAAGCAAACATGAAATTCAGTGTAATGTTTTTATATTGATATAAGCCTATAACATTTTCACTTTCAAGGTATTTCTCTAACCAAATAAAGGTAAGATTCTATTGAGTGTCTACTCTATGACCTACTACAGGAGACTGAAAATACAGATGCCTCAATCTCCATTGCAACCCCTTTAATTGTGGTGTACTTACATAATCGCCCTTTGTTCTCAAAACCAACAAGCAAATCATCACAAACTGAACAGCGTGTAAGGAAGGATAGCCTATCTAAACAATAAGATAAAATGTTGAACATAATTTGAAAGTTAATAAGCACCAAACTGAGATATACTATACCTAATCTCAGCACTAACTAAGAGGAATACCTTTTGGGGACATGTTTTTATATAATAATATATGGATACTCCTCATATGCTGTTTGTCACATGATGCTTCACTGGCTCCCTTTTATTAAGAATCTTTTGAATAATCAAATCTAAACCAAAGTCTTTGGTTAAGTCTATCCACATCTGGCCCTAATTGGAAGTCGTGAGTTAAGCAATATGGTTTTTCACGGCATTCATCAGTTTGGATCAGTGCTCATATTTGGAAAATATACCTCTAGAATTTTGTAGTCTCAGAACACGGCCTCCTATTCAATGACCACAATGTACCAGCCTAGTGAAGATCATTTTCCCAGTAAAATTAACCCTTAAATTTGGGGTATATAGCATTGTGTTGTTTGTTAACTACAGTAACCACAAAAAGTGAGCAAATTAAAACTTCAAGCTGAAAATTCTCACTATACGGTAAGACTCTTGTGAATAGAAATGATTAAAATCAGGCTGTGTAGCATAAAATCATAGAAATTTGGGCCAAGATCTTTAACTATGTCCTCCCTAGAGCGTAAATAATCCAATCCCGGGGGGGATGGGTGGATATATCCCCCCAATATTTTGATGAGGGGGGATGGTCAATGGGATCATGCCCCCCCAATGGGTTTGATGGCCTGTTCAAAGGTGTTTTTGAGACCAAAATAACCTCATATTTACCATAATAGCTTAAAAATTGGTAAATTTCCAGCGCGCTTCGCGCCCATTTTGTTCTAGTTTGCACTTCCATTTAACGATTTTAGGCTCTAAATGGCAAAATTTTCGCGAGCCGCTTCGCGCGCACATGTGCTATAAGGGACTTTTTTCCTTTTCAGCAAACCCTTTTCATTCATAAATTTTTCGTCAACCCCATCCCCCCCATATAACATCAAAAAGAAATTTTACGCCACTGTATGTCCTCATGACTCACTCATTGAAGTTGAGGTTTCTGTATAAAAAAAAAACTTTATCAGGTCACTTACAAAGAATTCTAATATGAAAACTTTAAAAATAAGAGTGAACACTGTGAGTGAATGCGAAGTTGATATTGGCTTCATTTCCTGACTTGAGTTCACTGAACCACTGGCTTCAAATGTTACTGGGTAATCCATGCTATATGTACAGCAAATTGCTATATATCTTATATTAATAACTATATACATTATACCACTTCCTTTTGCCGTTGTTGTCTTTCATGACCTTCACATGGAAAAAGATGTAATCTATGTCATTTTAAAGGAGTGATCAGTGCAGTATTTGTGGAAAAAGTTGAAAAGTATTTTTTTCTTTTCTTTTTTTTGTTGCAAAAATATCAGGTTCCCCCTTTATTTCTCTGCATTCTCTATATACGATTTAGTGTCTGCACACAAGTCCAGCATATCATTGTAACAGTTAAAAAGTATTCCACTTAGTTAAGTCTCTCGGTCACTTGTATAAAATTGTACCACTCTCTCTTAAAAGAACTTATTGGATTATACATGCTCAAGCTCTGCGAAACAATAAGATTATGATGGGGGCGGGCAAAATATCAAAAATTGGAGATTTTTAAACCCAAGTTTGGCCGCTGGTTTTTGCCCAACTGTGGGGATTTTGACCCCAAAAGCGCGATTTTGCCAAAAATCGTCATTTTCTTCCAGCCTGGGGGGGGGGGGTGGAGAAAGAAGGGGGGGCAAATGCCACCCCCTGGTGCACCACTGCTAATCAGTGATAACAGAGCCTACAAATTGAGGGGATATAAGCAAAGTGAAGCAAACCAGTGTGTATTTACAGATAGTTGTCTCTCCCTGATGGCATTTTCTGTGGTATTTGAGAAAGCATTACAGGAATTTAAAGCGAACGCCCAAGGCTATATCATTGCGGCTTCAACATATTATAATACATTTTGTTTCAAATGAATGTCTTAGTCAGAAAAAACAAATTACCCTATATTATTGATATCCAAGTAAAACGTTTATAACATCTTCCGTATGATTGAAGCAATTTGATGGACCACAAGAAAAAATTGAAATCATGGATGGCTATATAGTACCGAGTGTGTCCTGAAATAAGTAGCCAGTGAAAGATAGTGAATGCATAACCAAACCTTTTCAGATATATTCTGTTCAGAATCCGCACCCCCCGGGCCCCGTTCACCTCCTATCGGAGTCTAGCAATCTCTTTTATACACCCCCCCTTTACCGCCCCCATGACAGATCTGTTAACTGTGAGCAACCCTCCACACCCAGCCTTCGCCCACCTCCTTGTCTTCAGCCGGCTCTGTGCGTGGACTCCCTAATACAGCGAGTAACATCAGTCATACCGCACATTCGTACGGTATTTTACACTCGTTCGGGGAAGAGTTTTTAATCGATCGTTATGCTTTTCTATGGACACACTAATAATACAATTTCTGACAGGAGTATCCCTGACATTCCTTAGACACTGTTTTTATCTATTAGAATTACAAAAGTCAAACAAAGTCACCAATGCCGAGCGACGTCACCCAATGACGAACATGGCGACCTCCAGGGGCAACATTTATTAGTTAATTTGCTAATAAGGCAATCAATATTGTAGTAGTAATTATTTCTTTCAAGACTGCAAAGACATCTTTTAAAACCATACTAAATTAAAAATTAGCCTGTTAGTACACTTTAATTAAACCTTTTAAACAATATTTCCAGTATGATGATTCTTTTGGGAGACATCACCTGAGATGGAGGGGATTATTCTCCCACTCACTGACTTGCTCCATGGCTCTATAGGTAAACACCCTAATTTTATGCAATTTATTGCTAAAACTTTAATTTTGAAACTTTAGGGGCACAGTGCCACACTACCCACTAGAGCGGCGCGGATCTAGGATGGGGCAAGGGGGCGCAAAAAAGCCAATTTTTGACACGTTAAGCCTTCAGACCACCCGGTAATTTTGGGTTTTTTAAATCTGGATCTGCCCCTGTAGAGCCCCCTGTCGGGGTACTTCCAATATGAGTGTTTATGGATGGGCTGCACAAATATTTTTTTACAGAATCCTTAGGATATGGTCCAGTGTATGTCAAGAAAGACCCAAGCGTGCCACCAATGAACTATAGCAACTGAGTGCTGGCAGCTTTGAGCTAAACCATATCTTGGATGGCCAGACCCTAGAAAAAATAAGTCCTTGTCAAGAACAAACAGATGGCTTAAAACCCACAATCTTTGATCAGCAGTCCAATATTGCAGCCATACACCATGCACCAGTGGTGCCCTGAACTATCTGCTAAGGGTTTGAGTTGTAAAGTTTATCACACTATTCAGTATCCCCTTTTATTGAAAAAAATTTTCCGATGCCCAACATTAGTATATTGCGAAAATACACAGAAACCGAGGACCCCGAAGAGCAAGAACCTGAGAATAAACGGAACTTTGACTCATCACCAGATGGCTTTATGTCATACATCTGTATAACACAAGGGCGAAAAGAATCCATTACAACAAGTAAAGTGTGAAAGAAATTAATAATAGATACAATATTTGAGGAATTTGCATACCGTACTGATATTGTCAATTCACAAAGTCTAACAAGCTTACAACTTAAACTCTGAAAGTAACATATTAGGATTCGTTATGGCAGACATTCCACCGCAAATTCATGGCTCACTGCACTTTTTTCAGTAGATATTTGATGTTCACAAAAATTCCAATTTAAAAAATCATTTATCTGAATTTTGTGATTGCAAGAAGTAAATTACCGATTTTAAAGGAAAAAATGTAATGGCATTTCTATTAATGTGTACTCTTTATTATAGACTGTTGGTAAAACTTTGTTATTATTAAAGCGAAATGCCAGGCTAATATAATTTACGCTTTAACATATTATAAAATGCATTTTTGTTTCAAATTAATGTCGTTCAGTCAGAAAAATGACACTATATTATTGATAACAAAGTAAAACGTTTATAATATCTTCCGTATGATTGCAGCCATTTTGATCGGCCCACAGGAAAAATAAAAATCATGATTGTATAGAGTACATAGTGTGTCTTAAAATAAGTAGCCAGTGAATGACATACCAAACCTTTTCAGCTATGTTCTGTTCAAGAATCCGCCCCAGATTTTAATCGATCGTTACTGCTTTTCTACTGGACACACTATATAATCCGATTTTCTGACCAGGAGTACCATAGACATTCCTTAGACACCTGTTTTGATCTATTGACTTCTCAAGTCATACAACGTCACCAATGCCGAACATGGTGACCTCCATGGGCAACATTTATTAGTTAATTTTGTTAATAAGGCAATCTATATTGCAGTAGATATTATTTGTTTCAGACCGAAAAGACATCTTTTAAAACATACTTAAATTAAAAATTAGCCTGTTAGTACACTTTAAGATTCTTTCTTTTGTTTCTATCAAGTACTGTAATCAATGCCATGTCAAGCCCAGGGTTTAGATGCTAAAACCTCTTTTTTGCCCAAAAAGATGTAAAATCAGTCTATTTTTGCCCAAATTATCACTTGCCCCCCCCCCTCCCGCTGTGCTCTCAGACCCCACATTTAGAGCCTGATTCTGGCCATTAATTCACCAGTGAAGTGTTACGTGTAATCTGGTCGTTACTATATCAACTGGATCACTCTTTTGAGTCCTGCACCACGATCAAAATGATCACTACACAAAGTCTACGGCGTGCAATAACATTCCAAAAGGTGCGTGATCCAGTAACCAGGGAGTTATGTAACCACTTCGATGGCGAATAGCGACAGGGCAAGCACACTTCAGGCAGAGGCACATGTCATAAATCACTGGTGTACCCAGGGGGGGGGGGCTTTGGGGGGCTAAAGCCCCCCTCAAAGTTCTCAAGAAAAAAGAGGAAGAAAGACGAAGGGAGAAAGAAAAAAGAGAAAAAGAGAAGGAGAAAAGAAGAAAAAGAAGAAGAAAAAGAAGAGGAACATGGTACATTTATTTGATTTTTTTCATGCAAATGCGGATCAAAAAGTGTCGGAAGTACGCAAGGAAAGGCATTTTCAGGTCTTGAAAACCCTAAAACCTCAGGAGCTTCAGGGGCCATAAGGCGGGCCCCTGGAACCCCACCCGTTAGTCGCTCCGCTCACTTCGCTCTCATGGTTCGAACATCTTTAGTCCAGCCCCCCTCAATAAAATTTCCTGGGCATGCCTATGTAAATTCATATTTTTTTCTCTCTCTCTATCTTTCTTGGGGGGGGGGGGTACTCACATGGTAAAAGTATACATACAGAGATGATCTGCTTCAGTGGGTCATTTTTGCATGAGAAATCCCTAGATATTTCGTATTTTCATCAGAAATCCTTAGACATGGGTCCCATTCCCCCAAAACTGCTTCAAAACATTGATAGAAAATCAATTTTTTTCAATGGAGTATATATTTGAAGCAAATCCTTAGAAATTGGTACCTTTTTTCTACATTTACAAATGAAAAAGATAAGACAACACACACAATTTGTGTTCCATATACTTTTAAATTAATTTGAAAGAATTATTGGAAAACATTTTCCTCCTCAGCCTCAGCAGAGCCTCAGTATGTTGTTATCTTTGACAACTCAGTAAGTCTCAATGATTGGATTTTTTTGTATGGTACTGCACCAACAAGCTGCTGTAAGAAAATTAGAAAATAGAAATCAAGTGGCTCTACTTGTAAAAGGATAAAACGATAAACGATAGCCACCGTTAATCTTGTTTGGAATAGACAAGTACATTCAGGCAGGTGTTTTCACGAGAGGCATTCCCAGAGGGAGGGCGTACACTGACCGTCATAGCCTACCTTCGCCGGATGCTGGTTCTGCCGTCGTTTGTGCTGTCGGATCGTCTCTGTTTTGGAGAGGAAATATCCCAATTTCTGCTTGAAAATCACGCTTGAGATCAGGTAGACATCTTCTTTAAGGTTCTTGCTGTATCCTTGTCAAATTCTATGGGATTCTGTTGAGATTTAACGAGTCAACTAAAACATCTTTGTGCAGAGTGGCTTTATGCTTCAATTATCTTCTTTTATTGCCCCCGATAAGCCATTCAACTCAACTGAGGCGCACTACAGTCGGTTGATTATTTATTTTTGTTAACACAAACTTTCGTCCCATTTTCTTAATGTTTCCTGGTTATTTTACTCCAGTTTTGAGCATCGCTTGGTGGATATAGTGTTGAAGACATACTGCGCATCAGTTGTTAATGATTGTAGAGATATCTATTTTGGTAAGGGGCGATAGGCGTGTGAACTGTTTGGCATTTGCCCCGCGGTGTGACCAACCACTTGGGTCGTGCCTCACCACAGAAAAATTTTCACTCAACAGCTCGATTTTCACTGGCGTATTTTCTTCGTATTTCAATCCCTTATCGTGCGCGGATTTCGCTCAAATTTTACACATTGCCTCTTTAACCTTTCAGGTACTTGTGTAGCCATAGTAGAAGTGAGAAGATGCCTAACAATCGCGAGCAGAGACGAACTTCTGCCGACGATGCTGAAGCAGCAAGCAGCTCAAGCTCATCGAGTTCTTCGTCTTCAAGTGGAGGGGGACGCGGCGGCCGTGGAAATACTCTTCGCGAATTATCACACAAACCTCCCTCGTCTGTACCTGGTAAATGGAGTAGCAAAATGCTCAGCACCAGCGCCAAAAGGTATTTTTCCATATCCAAAGATGATCATTGCCATTTAATGTAATTTATGGAAGACAATGCCTCATAAAAATAGAGCATCGAGCCTGTGCATACGGCATACCAAATCGATGCCTAATCAGTGTATGCCCAGACAGTGACATGTCTGTATTGTAGTAAAGTCCACTCTACGGCTCCCGTTACTGTAATATACCTAATTTGCATATTAGCTAAAAACGTTTCATTCTTGACAATTTTCGCAAAATATCCCAAAGTATATACATGAATAGTTTCCTTTTGATGAGATCTAAATCACTGTGAGTGTTATTTGGGGATGAATTGAATGTGCGACGAGAAAACTGAGTTTGAACATTACATGTATTACTATTAGGTCATGAGCCGGGGACGGCCATGTTTTTTTGTGTGTGCAGCAGCCGTGTTGGCAGGGTCGGCGACTAGCTGAATTCTATTTGCTTTCTTTGTTTCCTTTGATATGGAAGTCAAGAGTGTGAAATATTTAGGGGATTTTAACTGTGGGGCTATTTTTATCTTTCTTGTGTAGGATTCAGAAAGAATTAGCCGAGATAACCCTGGATCCACCGCCAAATTGCAGGTAAGCAGAGGGGTGATTGATCTATAAATAAACAGCAAAGAGCGGTTACTTTCTCCAATGCTAACATCATCTTTAACAGGAAGGTTTTCTCCAGGAGTTATATTTTGAGAAAAATATTGACCCTTCTGTGTGTTTACGATCTCTTACAACACAGGCGATACCATTGCGACCTCGCTATTCTGCACAAAAATAATGCTTTTATACCCGGTAAATGATTAGACACGGCCGGTGCTTTGAAAATATAATGGCATGGCCTATAAAACTCTTATCTAATTAGCACGAGGTACATAAGAGGACTCTTTTCTCGGCCCTGCCGACGGTACTCTAACCCGGTTCCCCTTGTCTAAAGTCAGCACAGTGAATAGAGCTAGAGAGGGATTCCACATGTTTACAGCTCGTGACATTGCCCCCTTCCTTAACCAGGCCATCCTGTGCCTCCTGCCTCCTTGATGTAAGCACGGAAAGTGGTCCTTCCCTTTGCAAGGTACTAACTTGCTATTTCGATCCCACCGCTGCCACCAATATGTCAACAGCTTATCTAATTGCTCACAGAGGCATACCAATTCCATTGTATTTCTCAAGACCTGTGACTTTAACATGACTCCCCCCCCAACCTCCACACTCCCTTCCCCTTCCCCCCCCCTTGTCTTCAAAGTCGAGCACGCAGTGATAGAGCTTGAAAGAGGATTCCCCATTAGGCCAATGGTTTGATTTCTTAGTTTCCTATTGGATTTTTACAGTGCGAGGTCTGTTTTCCATTATTCATTATTTCTATAATTTCATTATTTACTACATTTCAATTTACACTTAGCATCTTGAATACCCTAGTAACCTTATACTTATTACATAAAACAAAGTTTCCAAGAGCCTAATTAATAAACAGGGGTAGTTGCAGGTTTATTTCTTCAAAATTTGGAAAATCATTTTCCATCATTTTTTGCACCCAGTCTTAGGCCAAGCGGGACAAAACTGGAAAATCTTTTTATGGTATACTGTACCCCCTCCCAATTTCACTGCTTAAAATGAAGAGGACTCGGATGTGTGAGTATTTTGGCAACTGAAAATTTGTTTTTATTACAAAGCTTTTCAAGAAAAAACAATTTCACAAAATAAGAAAGATTTTGCCAAGCAGCATCTGATGCACGCTCCAACAGGAAACTAAATCAATTCTCTTGGCCTTAGGTCAATTTACACTCGCATGCTTACACACACAAATACACCACCACTTAATGTTTTAACAATTGAGTAGTGTAGAGAAATTGAATTTTTCCCCTCTCCTGCCACATCTTCTAACAATCGATAATCGTTTACACCAATCAAATGAAACAGTACTGTGCAGATGAGTCAAATGCAAGCACATCAGTGCTCTTTTCTTGGTTGCACACCTGCACGAGATCATTTTGATTTTCTTCTGTGCATTAGCTCTGAAAAAAACCTACATGCCCACTGCGACATTTCATGTAGGGCAGAACCAACGTTATCAATTTAGCTCTGGGAACCAAAGTAATACCAAATAGAATGTGTTCTAGTTGATATTTTGGTGATACGTAGAATGACATATTATAGGCAACAACTGATCGTTGTACGCTGAGTTAAATTTTAATTTTAATATGTGTGTATCAACATTGATTTGTGTGCATTAAATTTTTGTTCCACAGCACCTGCATGTAAAATTATTTTTTAATCAAACGCTGAAGCACTTCAACCAAAAGTAAGTTGTTCACCATGTTTATGAATACATGTTAGTTGGGACTACCAAAAATAACTGACGGCACTTCCGTCCGTCGGTTTCCCTACACTGTTTCCCAATTACCTAAAATACAAAATGAAAGGCAGCAATTTCGGAAAGAAGTTAGTATTGTGCCACTACCAAGTGAATCGGCCTCCTCAACAGAATAAACTGCCATTTGAGTTTTGGTGGTAGAATACTGAATTTCATAACCGCTACTGCGGCCCTTTCATTCGATCCTATCGTGCTTTTTCAAAGACCGACATGACGACTGCCAAATTTTGTGCCTCTGATGAAATTCAATTCCGAGTTTGGTTAGGTTTTCCATGTATACAGTGTATTCATCTTGTTAGGTTTTTTGTTTTTCAGGTCGTCTTCGAAAATTTGAAGTCCAATTTAAACCAGACTTTGGTGTTAAGGTGCAATGGGGGGTTCCTTCATGTCCAAAGGTCATGGAACCACGGTCAAGGTCATCTGAAGTCATTTTCAGACTGCCATCATGCCAGGGGGATGATGCAATTTTACTACTTGCTGTATTTTTCTGGCTTTGTATTCATTCATGATGTATCCAAAAAATGTAGCAATGTTTTTTAAACTGCATTTCCTGATAATTTTAATGCGAGCCCAAACACGGGAATGACGTACTTACGGCCGCTTTCCCCCCCCCATATTTGCTAGTTATTTTGTAGATCCCTCTTTTGTATTGCAGCACCAGTAATTATGCCGACAACACAGGGTTTTTGTTTCCGTAAAAGTCTGATATTATTCAAACAGCCAGTACTGTAATTTATAGTTATTTTTTAACTAAAAAATTCCTTCATGCCTTTCCCATGTTACAAATTGTCTTGATGCCCTTTTGCAATTGCTGAATAGGGGTGCCTTCTTGCATTTATTTGAAGCAATTTTTGTTATTTGCCCTTATAAAAAACTGCCTTGTCCCAATGGTCATTATTTTTGCACCCTGAATGTAGTGATTTATGGTGATTCGGTCTAAATGGGATTTTTGTAAAATATTTAAATGTATGACTTTTCAGAACTGACAAAGTCCGGCAATTAATTTTTTGTTTTGTTAGAATCAATTTAACTCATAAGTCAAACTGTTTCGAATTTTTGAAAACTGGTTGGTTTTATAGTTCTAACACAAAACAAATTTGGAACAGGGGTGGGATGATATTGCTAGATAAATTTTGCAGTAATTGGTTATGAAACTGTGCTTCATAAACTAAGCTTACGAAGATCATCACAAAGAAATACTACAAACTCATTTTATCTATGTTGTTACTGAGAGATTGATAACCACTTTCTTCTTTAACATTAAAGGCACTATCAGTGATTTGCTAAATCAGAAAATCAAAAAAATCATCAAAAATCAGATTTTTTGCATTTTTGTAACAAGTATAGGTACCTAACATACCTGCAAGTGATAAGAATAAAAGCAACCTAAGATAATAAAGACAATCAGATATTTTAGTTATTAGTGTCTGTATGGGCACTTGCTACAACACGTAATTGAATGGTATTCATATATCTTTGAACCCTGGCTTTCTTCCTTTTCTGTCATTTTTTCAGATGGAAAATATACCATGAGAGTCCTACTACTTTATCGTTCACTTTAAGCTATTCCTGCACATTTCAAATATTTTGTATCTTTCAATGAATCACTTGATAGTGCTTTATAATCAAGTTTCACAATGTGTGCTTATTAGCTACTAGCTGAGGTATCTTTGGAATAAGAAAAAAAATACTTTGTTATCTGTAATTAAATGCCCGGGGGTGTAATTTCTTTTAACAGGGGCCGTTGTTTTAGAGTTCATTTGTTCGTCATTCCATTGCAAACCATGACTAGCACCACTGGAGAACCCTGGTGCTCCTGCATAAAAGGTATCGATGTAAACAAGCACAGCAACATCAACAATGGCTTATCCCACAATACGGAAATAGCAATGTGCCACTAAAATGGTATATTTAAAATACCTTTCCTGGAGAGATCTATGTAATACACTAAAATCAAGTTTGTTGAAGGTACCTACACTTTAATTTGACAACATGCAACATACGCAGTGTTCAAGCTTTGACTTAATTACGTTTGGCGGACACGGGTGTAAAAAAATATTTAGGGGTGAAAACAGTGCAAGTCAAAAATTCTTGATTACTTAAATGTTTCTAGGTACAATGTCATATATTTTCAGATTTGTCACTTAAAACCCCATATTTTTCACCGATTTTGAGAAAAATTCATTTTTTGGCCATTTTAGCCAAAAACGGCCTTATTTCGGGTGACAAAAATTTTGACTTGCTAATTGCCTGTGAGTGTATGAACATGAAAACTACCAGGTAGTGACTAATCTTTATGCTAATCATGTTAGAGGGGTACCTTTTGTAACATTCAAATCATTAATGGGATCATCTATTGTCTTTATTGTTTGTAACGGGTTTGTGTGTCGTAAGTCGGCGGTCAGGGTGACAATTGAATTTGGGAAAAAATTCAAATTTTCGCCCAATGTTGTATTGAAAAAGCCATAACTCCTAAATGGTATGAGCTATGGCGATGCTTCCTGTGTCTTTTTG
>JAMKCH010030149.1:0-16485 GCA_023653785.1 Ophioderma brevispina
ATCGCATTTATGTACGTATGCACAGGCATGTTAAAGTCAAACAAAAAGTTGTGAAGAAAAGAAAGGTGAGGAGATTGGTCCAACAAAATTTACTCAGGGGTAAAAAGGCTTCGGCAGACTGTAGAAGGAGGGCGGTAAACGAGAGTAGATGAGAAAAAAAAGATAGACGGGGAGTGATAGAGAAAGAGGAGGGAGAGAGAGAGGAGAGTGAGAACGAAGTGAAAGTGGAGTTTTGCAGATCAATGGAGGATAGGAAGATGAACGTTAAGTCAGGGTATATAGTATGTATCAATGTAAAAAAGCTTGAGGCGTGCTTTAAAGGTATTTTTGTTTGTGATAGATGTGATTGATTTCGGAAGATCGTTCCAGGTTTTTGCACCATGGTACAGAATATGATGTTTTTCTTTGGTGGTTTTGGGTAGAGGAAGGTGATATTGGTCGGATTGTCTAGTGTTGTAATTGTGTATTTGTCTATTTGTCACAAAGTAATTTTTGAAATTAGGAGGTAGGTTGTTATGGTGATAGTCATGCATAAAGAGTGCGACCTGAAGTTTGTTGATGTCAGTTATTTTTAGTGTCTTGAGGGAATGAAATAATTGCAAGGTGTGAGTTCTGTAAGGTGAGTTAGTGATCGTACGGATAGCCCATTTCTGAGTGATGTTGAGCTGATTTAGTCGTGTTTGGAAGTTTGAGGCCCATATGATATTGCAGTATGTAAGGTGTGGAAGAACGATTGTGTTGTATAATGTTTTGAATGTGTGGGGTGGTAGGTGGTGTCTTGCTCTGTAGATGGTACCTATTGCATGTGAGGTTTTGGTAATAGTGGAGTTAATGTGCTGGCTCCATGTGAGTTTATCGTCAATGGTGATGTCCAGAAACTTAGTAGTATGAACTTGTGAAATTGGCTGGTTATCAATGGTAACTGTATGGTTATGGTTAGTATGATGAGATGAGAATAGCATGTGGTTAGTTTTTGATATATTAAGAGACAGTTTATTAGCTCGGAACCAGTCAGTGATTTTTGTGAGCTCAAGGTTTATGTTTCGAAAAAGCGAGTTTAAGTTTGAGTCTGAGAGGAAGATGTTCGTGTCATCTGCAAATAAGATAAGTTTGAGTGTGTTAGATATGTTTGTGATGTCATTTATATAAATGATAAAGAGTAGCGGACCCAAAATGGAGCCCTGTGGAACACCCACTGTGATTTCAGCGAAGGGTGATTGAGTTGAGTGGGCGTAAAGAGATTGAGTTCGGTCTGCAAGGTAGCTTCTGAACCAGTCCAAGGCAACACCACGAACACCATAGTGTTGAAGCTTATAAAGGAGAATATTATGGTCTATTGTGTCAAATGCCTTGGAGAGGTCCCGAAAGATTCCCATAGTGTGATATTTGTTTTTAAGTGCTTGATTAAGATTGGATGTTAGTTCAATGAGAGCCACATATGTAGAACGCTTGGGCCTAAAACCGTACTGAGCATCAACTAGAATGTTATGTTTGTTTAGGAAAGTGAAGAGACGATTGTGTACAATTTTTTCGAGGATCTTTGAGAATGAAAGAAGGCGGACAAAGAAATGGTCGTAGTTGGTGAGGTCGTGAGGATCTTACTTTTGAAGATGGGAATGACTTTGGCTTGATTTTAAGCTTATAGGAACTTACCTGAGGGGACGGTGATTGGTGATTTGAAGTGTATATAAGAGGTAGATGCATCGGTTCAAATGTTTGTTTGCAATTTCCAGTGTCTATGTCATCAGTTGACAGCATGTTACCAGATTTGTCGGTGGGCCGCAAAACTCGCATTTCATCAGTTGTAACGGGGTGGAGTGGAAGAAGAGGGGTGGAAGAAAATGAGTTTGCATGCGTTTGTTGAGATGGGCCCATGAATGGTGGTGTAGGAGTAGTAGGAAATTTACTAGCCAGTTGTTTTACAGCTTAGTAAATTGATCATTGAAAATACGGGGGATTTCGGAAGGTCAGGTATCTTTTGGTTGTTGGGGTTAACGGTTTTGGAAATTGATTAGATGATGTCTTTCTACCAATAATTGTATTTAGAAATTTCCAGGTTTGGTCAGGTATGTTTAAGGACTGTTAAGTGTTAAGTTGATCCGTATTGTATGTCTTTGCTTTACGAATAATATGTTTGAGTTTGTTTTTATATTGTTTATATTTTGTTTGGTGTGGGTGTGTTTTTGTTCTAATGTATGCTTTAACAGAGTGGTCTGTTGTGTTTAATTGATTTGATAATCCGTTTGTTATCCAGGCTGCTTTCTGATGCGATTTTAGAGGACCTTTTTTCTGTAGTGGGAAAGAGTTTTCATAAGGATGACGTATGTTGTTAATAAAAGTGATGGTAGGCATTGTTAGCATCTGTTTGGGTGAATGTGTTTTGCCAGGTTTCAGTACTAAAGTTTTCGGTTAAAATGCGGATTGTGCTCGCTGTAGTCACGCCTGTAGACGACTGTATTGGGGACTTTGTTTTTCGTCGGGGGGTGGTGTATTAAAAATATGGGGAGTGGTCGTGATCATCTGTGACAAGGATACCTGGAGTTGAATTTATGTTTGGTTGCGGTTAGTGAGAATGTTTCATGAGTTGTGGCGTAGCGGGTGGGGAGGCGAGGAGTGGGTGGGAAGAGGGCGGGGGGAATGGAAGATATGCCTGTTAGCACGTGTGGTATTAATTAAAATCGATGGATGGGTGGACTGTATAGTAATGAGCAAGTTTAATGTTTAGGTCCCTACAATGAAATGTTTGTAGTTTTACTGAAGATTAGTAGTGGTGTTCGTAGTTAGTGTGGAATTGCTAACGGTTTGTATTCCGTGTTTGTATTCATGAAGTCCTGTAGGTGACACCAACGCTTAAATTTTTTGGTTTGTTTTATGATGGTGAGGGTTAATCAATGAATAAAGAGATATATTCTGCCGTTCAAAGGTGATACCCATGACCTGGTGTGCAATGTGGAGTTTGAAATGTTACATGCAAACCCCCATTCCTCTACCTGTGAGTGGACCTTGGACATAGGTGTAAACTGAAGTGAGGTGAAGGATTTTGCATCTGTGAAGCCCGTTTCAGTGAAAGATAGTTGATGGTTTAAAAGTTGTGATTGAAGCAAAAGCCAGGTAGGTGGCGATTCTTCATAAGGATTAGGATGCTACGGCAGTTGAAATGAATTATTAGAATGAGTCGTGAAGTGATGCTTGTTAAGGTATTAAAAAACCGTCACGGTTTTGTATGTGTAATAGTGAGATCCTTGTTTTGGTGTGTCAGTTGTGGTTATGGTTAATAGTAAGGTAGGGACGGATGGTCACAATTTTGAATTGATATGGGGTCAGTGAGTATTGGGGTGATTTTGGTTGATAAACAAGGAGTTTAGTTTGGTGATTATTAGTAAGTGTCAGTAAAGAATTCGAGCAGTGCAGCAAGGGGTAGTCATCGTCAGAATATTGTGGTTGAAACGGTTAGGATTTGAGGATATGTAGTGTTGAATGTGCACATGGGAAAGGTAAGAAGGAGGCGGTGTGCGCGGTTGATGGGTGGAAGTTGGGATAAGGGAGAACTGAAGGACTATGTACAGAAATAGGTGAGGTAGAGAGAAATAAGAAAAGACGAGAGAAGGAAAGGAAGAGTTGCGAAAGAGTAAAGAAAAAAGGAGGTGAGTAGGGATGGGTTAAGGAAAGGATGTGAAGGGGAGATCGAGTAAGAGTTTAAGTTGTGAAAAAAGGGGAGTGAAGTAGGAATAAAAAGGATAGAGGGTAAAGAGATGTTCAGGAAGGAGGAGGTGGAGGGTGGTTGGGCGAATAAAAAAAAGAAAGCTGATTTTAAATGAACAATGATAAACCAAATAAAGATGGACACGCAAAGGACGAGAGAGAAGAAGCATAACAGAGTGGGAGATTGACAAAGCATAAGAAATAAAACCTAGAGAGAATAGCAAGAGAATCACAGAGGATCACACACAACAAGAAAACAAAACAGATTCTGGAGACTAAACCAGAGCAACAGAAGAATAACGAACACAAAATTTACCGCTTTATACATGTACTTACACCAAAACAAACTAAAGTTAAGTTTACTTATTAAAGGGGATAAAGATAATTTTAATTTTTTAAGGGAAAAAGAAAAAATATAAAATAACGGTTAATAACTAAAGAATAAACTAAAACTACGTATATGGGCACGACACAGAAACCATTCAAGCAATTGAGCTGCCGAAACGCAATCGGAAAGGCAACAAGACAAAAAAAAACGTTAAGTAGGCCTATGATGAAAAAGTGGGAAAACCAAAAAGATGGTTGGTTAAAAATGCTACATGCTTTTGAATATTGTATGTAGAAAAAAAAAAAAGGTACGGTTAGGAGGTGGCCAGGTTGTATAATAGTGCACCCTGGATCATTGGCTTCAGATACTCTTTTTCTCATGTATGTGCCATGTGCGCTAGGTGAAAAGATTGTATCAGTGAGGCGATTTATTTCAATCAGACGGACTTGACGTCATTTTCATTCGTTCCTCCGTGTGTGTCATGGGTATAGGACAAAATTAACCACCCAATAGATCCCAACATCCAACAATGATATTTTGCCGGCTTGTTTGTTCGAATGACATTATGTGTGTATACAAGCACCCAAACTAATAATATTCCGTGTGTGCAACTATTCAAATGTCAGGCCCAGCACGGACGATGGTTTGCATGGGCTTCACCCCCTTGGTTGCATTGGTAACGGTAGTAATAGTAAATATACCTGTGAATGGTTTTAAGCTCGAAAAGGTCTAGGTGTCACAACCGAAGGAATTTTGTACTAGAAGAACTATTATCGGGGGGATCCCCGATAATAAGTCAAAGGCTGCCTTTGGGAAAACGGGACTTGCAATGTGAAATAAGCCGGGGGAATGCGCGCGATGTACGTGTCTACGCTCATCCATTAGTGTTGTAATAGTTCGGGCAAGTCAAGGAGAGGCGGGAGAGGGGACGAGAGGGTCCTCTTGGTGGCACTATTTCATCATTGGACGGACATAAAACATGCATTTCTCGCTGCCGTTAAGTCCAATATGGGATCCCCCATTCAATACAAAATCACTTCTTTTGTATCAATACGCATTTTTTAGCACTCGTTCGCAGGTATAGTTCCGTAGACCAATGACCAACCGTAATGTGCACAAAAAAAATATCCAAAATTTTGAAAATTGGGGGCGCTCTTCAAAAAATGTGCCCAATTATTGGCTTTAACATGTTTGGTGTGTTTGTGTTGTATTGTTACGGATAAAATGCAGATCAAATCCTAAGACCATTGTAAATCACGGAGTTCGAGCCCCATTGCGGCCAACCTGTTTGGTTGCCTGGGCAAGTACTTAATCTCAATAGGTTGAAAAGCATGTACAGGCCAGACCCCAGTAACAGACATGCAAAAATGATTGATGATTTCCTAACGGCGCCAAATAAATGTAAGCGCTGGACTGGAAAGGTACTATATAAAATAATGCATTTATTTTTATTCCCGGACTCGCCCGTTCAGTTCAGCTGCTTCAGACATGCCTTAGCCCTAAGAGTTGTAGGCATTTCACTTAAAGGCCAAACATCTAGATTTCCTTTCCTTCACTCAATTTTATCACTCCATTTCTGTCCTTCCTCTCCACGAAGGACCTAACTGTCACTTCTCCGCTTCCAATGGGCATATTCGTCAAGAAATGATTGGAAAAAGATTTTTTTTTAAGTCATGAGGGGAAACCAATCTCGAGTCGGTATTCATTTGCCCACAGACAAAAACCTTTCATGGTTATTTAAGATGTCAACATAATTTCTGACTAATAGTAATAATACACCATGAGCAGTTAATGGTATTTCACATTGGCAGTACTTTATTTAAGATGTCATCTAATACTGAAAAATACAATGATCTACCAATGAAGAGGTTGAACACACTTTGATTGGCAACAAAAAAAACAACATACAGATTTTGCTAATAATAATCCAATATACACTGTGACATCTAATTTTTACAATACAAAATATACACATGAGGGGGGGAAAATTATTAAAACATGGTATTGACCAAATTTTCAGTTAATATGAAGAGTTCTGAATCAAAAACACATACAATCAGTCAATTTTCCAGACTATGGTTGTAACTTCCACATTTACCTGGTAAGAATTACCTAAAAGGTTTTCCTTGGGAAAAAAAAGGCCTACTGATTTTGCTGAAACGAAACAGAACGCCCTTTGGATTACACGCTCTATTCCGTTATGCCACGTTATGCATGCCATGACGGAATAATTAATAAAGAGTTTTTTGTAGTAATGTTGTAAATCCACAGGGGCGTCTCGTTTTGTTGCACAAAATACAGTCTTAAGCCGGGGAAAAGGGGAAGGAAAAAATGTTTAATTGACACTTAACATATATGAAAAGATTAAAAGCTTTGTTTTGCGGCTCTTCATTAAATCAGGTTTCCCAAACCTAATTACACTTTGGTCATAGTTACGGCTTGGTAAATTAAATTAGCAACAGTTACAGTTGTCCCTTTAAATACTCAAATAGAAAAAAATCGTAAAAACCCATCAATGTAATACCAGATAGACAGGTTGAAATGATTCAAACTCACACAAATGGTATCAGCATAACACAACAACTTACGAACGCACCAGTTGAAATTAGATGTAAAAGGGGGGGGCCACGGGGCACAGTCATCTCTAAACCTCAAGACAACTACATGCCCTTACGTTTCAGAATTTAGGTCGTCCGAAAATGCTAGAAAGTTCCTTTCTTAGTGGCCTCAATGAAATTTTTGCCAATATGAAAATCAATTCAGAAAGTCAAGAATTTGAAATGGAAATGCTTAAAAGGTATTCTATGTGTATATCTGCGAATGACTGTTTTAAGGGTTTAAATATTGGTGGTGTAGTATATAAGTGGATTGCATATTGTCTTGGGAATGGAGGTCAGTCTTTTTGAACAGCGAGAATCACGAGAAGTAAACATTGGGCAACTGCAGCAGGCTCTTTGTCAGCCTTATACACAGTATCCCATATAGGTTTTGCATTGTATAATGAGGGCGACTTAACACTGGTAAATTTCAGTCGTTGACTTGGTGCCATACTTCCAAAACTCTGGTGGATTTAGTGCATAACTTAAAAAAGTGGGGAACTTGGGAACCAATATGTAAAATTTTAAATGCAATCATGGACTTATTTTGTCTGCCTGACTGCCCGGAGCCCTTCAAACATTCACAAGGGAAAAGACCGACAAACAACATAGATTGACCCTGTGTGAGGGTAGCTGCTTGGTCTTTGGATCGCGTAAATCTTTATCAAAGCAGGCAGCCTCTTGTACCAAATTTACAAACAACGGAGCCTCTTTCTTTAGACCAATTTTACTAATCTCATAAGATTATAAATTGCAAAGATGCATGTGAGTAAATTACCAAAAAAATGCTTATTTCAATGTTTACATATTAATTTGAGAGTTTGATCATATGCAAAAAGAATCATACCTTCAAAACTACCACAAAACAAACTTTAAATTGGTTATCTGGGAGGGATGGGGACTTACGTTATCAAGGTGTATCAAGTGAAGTAAAATGGTACAATAATATTTGCAGAAAAAATGTTTAGCAGAGGGAACAATCTAGCTAAGCTGTCAATAATCACGTGATACCATATGTTTAACACTCTACAATAATAATTCTAGATAAATGAAACAAGAATTCAGATTTTGCAATGCGTTCCAAAACCAAACATTTTTCAATCTCAAGGCCGTTTCAATTACTTCATTCATCAGTGCCTTTAGAAAGCACTCTTGCATTTTAGTACCTAAATGTGCAAGTAAGTTTGTTGCTAACGGTCCTGTAAATTTAAGACGTTTATAAGTGCCACCGCTGCTACTGTCAGAAATTGACATCACACAACCTAGTATGGTCGTGGCTCTTAAAAGGTTCTTCAGGTGTCTGAAAGAATGTTTCAAGAGCCACTGGACTCAAGGAAAGATAAAGCATCCTAATACATTGCAGAACACATATATATCGCCGGTCAGCTATTGCACTTATGAACCCTCCATTCTGGTGTGTCCTTGGTGTAAGACTAAAGACTTTTTACGGAATAAAGCTGTACAATCCTTGTACTCCTTTGATCCGCTTATAAGAGTGCTGCTAGGCTAATTCCATGAAGTTTTACCCTTCTTCCATCACACCTGAACTCACTAAAACCCTGCCCTTGGGGGATGCACAACAGTTTAGCTTTTGTGTTCACAACAGTAACAGTCATGAACATCATTTACAAATCAATCAATCAATGCACCTTTAATAACTGTAATGTCACCATTTTTGCCTTTTGAATAGGCTGGTATTACAGTATACACAACTGGTGCTCATTAATGACATTAATAACTACACCTACAACCTCAGTGATCAGTTCGTGTCATTAAACATTAACAGGAATACATGATACAATGCATTCCATTCAACTTTAGAGAAAAAACCAATAATCCAGTCATAGTTGGATATAATTATAATAATTACTTTTTCAAAAAAAATCTTTGGCAATGATTAAAATAAATAAGACATTTTTTGTTTTGCATGGCTTGTTTTTAAACTCAACACTACAAAATAAAGCAATTTTTTGTAGATCCTAATTAAAAATCCTTGTCTATCCAAAACCACCAATATCAAGACACTTTGACGTAAAATGTTTTACATCATACTCATTTCTTTGTTCAATGGCAAGGCCACATTAAAGTATACACCACAAAATGATAAACTATACATTACGGGTATGAATAAAAAACAACGTGCTACCTTTTACAGACACTACTTCATGTTTTACACAAAATTTGAAATAAACAATTAAAAGAAATACCATGATATAGTCACACTAAATATATAGTACATTCAAACTGGAAGTAAAAAGTAGTGATTCAAAGTAAACCTTTGATTGAAATTAAAATTTGGGTGTCCTCTGTAAGGGGTAAGTATGAAAGAATCATTATGGCATCACTCAACATATTTCATAGTCTTTAACCACTTTTAGTTCATATGACCAAATACCTACGATCTGCTTGAGTGTTTGAGTTAGTAGACATTTATTTGACATAAAACTCAAAAGGTCTTATCTTTCACAGAAATCGGGTTTAACGGAAACCACTGCATTAAACATCCAAATATGGACTTAGAGTAGAAGCAAACATTTTGGTTCCTGAAGATCCATTGGTTTTAGTGCACAGGATGGGGGAAGTCTTGTAACTTGAAGCCAACCTAATCTAATTATTTTTTTGTTCATACGTAGTTGTAAAATCAGCAAAAAAACTTACTGGGTTCAAAACAATTAAAGCCCAAGAATCTCTGAAAAGAGGATCATTCACTTTTGCCCTTCATATATGTGTCATACCAAGAATCTTTATTTTTACACACAAATACCAATCTGCTCCTGTGACTTTCAAAAATGGAAAAAAACTCAGACTGCCCTTGGTGGTATTGCAAAGGTCTAGTGACCCAATAGATGGCTTTTAGGCAGCATACAGTGCGAGCTTCAAAAAAAACCTACATTCAGAATAAAAATAAAATATTAAGAATTTTATTTTTGCTCAAATGTTTTGCTTTGGTTATAAAGAGGGATTAACAGGCTTTCAGAAACGTTATTTGGTGTCATTTGGATTTCAGAGGAAGAAGTTCTGCCTATTTTGCCTAGACACGTCAAATCCTGTTTGGCGATTTTGAGCCAAACAAAGATGCATTGTTTACAAAGAGTAACCAGGGCTTCAGGCAGTGATTGAGTAAAAACATTTAACACCAACTTATGTTAAGCAATAAGATAGAGGTGAGAGAAATAATTTGAGGATTATAAAATAATATCGGAGATTACAAAAAAGAAAATGCTGAGGAAAAAAAATTCAACTTCACACAATCAAGAAAGTCAAGATAGGCTGACCACAGTTACTTTGGTTCAGCAAGATGTCATGGTTTTAACCTACAAGAATCTTGTTAAGCCCAAGTGGAAACAATTAGGTTTTGTATGATTCCGCTTGAAAAAAAAAAAACATGCGATATTGAAAAAATTTGTAAGTTTAAATTCCAATTTATTTACAGAACACTTCAGCTTTAGTTCTTTCGCAATTTATGGCCAAGAGTTACATTTGAGCAAAATAATTACTTAGAGATGATAAACAAAAAATCTCTGGCAGTTCATTATGTTATGAACTGAGATATAATCAATCAATCAATAAATTCAATCATCAATATTATTTTGTTTCATCACAGAATACAGCAAAAACATACAATTTAAATAATTATAAAAATGTATTACATGAGAAGATAAATGTGATATTTAGATAAATCTTTATAACATGATGATAATCAATATGCATGGAATTCAATAATTAAGACAGTGATACTGCATTGGAAAATATAATGTCATATATATATAATGTCATTATAATATGTCCCCCATTCACTGCTGAAACCGTGGGTGAACGAGGTCATGTAAACGCAGGGGTGGGGGGTTGCAATGACCTCTTAAGATTGTACATGTTATGGTATTAGCAACAAAAACAAAGCCAAGAACACAACACACTTACACGGAGAAAAGCAGTAAGAAAAGACACCGACTATTAGATAAAGGGAAGAAAGTTGAACAGTTAGAAAGAAAAAAAGAAGGAAAGCAAAAGAATAAGAATTGACGGACAGCACTGTATGAAAATGAAAGAGATATTTTTGCATGTTTGTTTGAACGAGGATGTGAGGGGCGGTTTTTAGGTGGGATGGCAAGTTAGACCAAAACAATGGGGGACCGGATTTTAAGTTATTTATTTCTAGGCCAGGTTGAACATTTTTATATGACGAATATCAGCATTCCTGGTTGATAATGGTGTGTGGGAAGAGTGAAAGTAAAGAAAATCTGCATCAATAAGATCGTTTGGAGTAATTTAATAGTTGAATTGGTAATAAAAGTAGCAAGTTGGAGCCTATAAATATCTTGGACTTTCAAGGTTTTAAGAGATATAACAAAGGGGGATAGTATGGGCCAACCACAGGGATGTGGTGCACGTTCTGGAGCTCGTGTCTGGAGCAGAAAAAGTGAAATCTAAACCATGTTGTTAGCGTCAGCCCAAGCCATAGCCCCATACTGTAAAATGTACGGTAAAATAAGACAAATTCTAAACGGGTTTTTGGAAAAGAGATTTTTGTGGGAGATACGGTCTAATTTTACGACTAATCGCCATTATTGGAGATATTTTGGAAATGTGTTTGGTATGAGAATTACATGACAGGTTAGGTCAATAAGAATACCAAGGAATTTTAGTAGTTTGAACTTGTTGGAGCGAGGTGTTGCTATTTGATGCAATTTAATGTCCGTTTATTACTGTGTTTTATTTTAAAAATCTATAGTTAGTTTTTTTTAACATTCAATGGATAATTTGTTTAGTTGAAACCAGTTAGAAATAGCTTTAAGTCATTATGATTATTTGTTCAAGTTACATTAGGATAAGGGTCGGGGAAAAAAAGTTTAATGTATCATCAGCGAACAAGATTAAAATGAGGTATTTTAGAACACAGTGGGAGGGCGTTTTATATAAAAGAATAAAAGTGGCCCTCAAATTGAACCTTGAGGATACCTCCGCAAGTGATGGAAGCTGGATCAGGAAAAGGTACCATTAATCAAAAAACGTTGTTTCTATTAGTTAGGTAATTCCTGATCCAATCATAGCACGCCCTGACACCATATGTATTAAGTTTATGAAGGAGATTGTCATGATTTATGGTGTAAAAGGCCTTGCTGAGATCTAGGAATATACCAATTGGGTGGAGTTTCTTATCCAAATTTTCAGCAATTTTTACAATGAGTTCATTTATGGCCCTGTATGTAGACCGTTTGGGCCTCTAAATCCAAAAATGACGAGGGGTTTTTTGGGTAAGTATATTATGTTTAGTAAGAAAATTAAAAAATACGAATGTAAACAACTTTCAAGGAGTTTGATATCGACGGGAGTATTGATATAGGCCATATTTGAAAAAATTCATGTTTTGCCTGCTTTAAAGATATGTTTACATCGCCTGCTTTAGTAAGCGGGAACTGTCCAGATACAGGGAGAATTAAAAATGTGGGAAAAGAGCACAGCAATGGATGAGATATTTGTTTCAAAAGAGTATTGCTGATGTCATCTGAGGCACTGGTATTGATTGTTTTTTACTTCAGATGTTAAAATTTTCGCAGTTCCTTCCGGACGAGGTTGGGTATAGGAACAGTCTATCAGAGTTGTTGTAGGCTGTGAAAGGGGTTGTTGCATTTGAAAATCGATTTGGTTCAGGGATCTTCCCTTCACACCCATTAGCAAGAGCGATCCGGGTGAGCAAAAAGTTATGAAGTTTTCGGCAATTGGCATTATCAGTAATCCTTTCACCTTCACTATTGATGAAAAAAATCGGGAAAGTTGACTTTTCTATTCGGCCAATAAATTGTTAAAGGTTCCATAATTCTTTCGTATTCGCTTTATTATTTTCAATTTTACTAGTAATATATGATTTTTTTACTCAGACGCAATAAAGTATTTAAGATTGCGGTATTTGGTGTATTTTAATTATTTTATAATTTGGTTTGGCAATTATGTTTTATATAATTATTCTTTAGTTTGGAAGTGATTTAATAGTCCTTTAGTGACCCATGGGTTTTAAGGGGAGTTGACGCTTAGAAGATGGTGTTACTTAATTGGACAGTGTATGTTCATGAGTTCAGACATTTGGAAATGAAATTATTGTACGCTTGGTCTGGTCTTCATGTGGTCACCGTTTCAAATCAACGAGGGATAAAGCATTGTTCAGGCCTTTATAATTATTAGGCTTTCAGCTGGCGCGATTTCCTTTTGTCATGGGTATGAGGGAGTAGGCCTATTTTTTGTTGGGGCGGGAAGGATGGGAAATGATAGGAAAGATCGGTAATCATCACACCAGAGTTAATTTGGGATACGATTAGCATGGTAAAGATATTATTCAATTAGGGAAACACTTAGTACGTCCAGTTCTGAAGTTTAACTTCGAGTTGGGCGATCACTAGTTGGAATAAAATAAAATCATAAGAATAGGCATTTATTGATGGAATCATTAACTCGGGAGTCATTATCTATTGACAGAAGGTCAATATTGAAGTCGCCCTTTGTATAACTGGATTCTATCAATAGAAATTTTGTTTAGGGTATTTCACAACTGAGCAATTAAATCAGAATTAAAATTACAAATTGGTTTGTGACAATACCAACCACAATTTGGATGGAATTTAAGAAAACACCTCGATGAAAAAGAATCGCAATCGGCACAGTCGAGTGAGAGGTCAGGTCTGAGACGTTAACTTAGGTCAGAATGGATGAAAAGTGAGACACCACCTCCCCTTCGACCATGTCGAAAATTCTCAAAAGAGTAATTCTCGATGTCAAATAAGGCAGCCCTCACGTCAAAATTAAACCAAGTTTCGGAGAAACCGTAAATAGTAAAATGATGTTGTAAACTGGATAAATAATTAGCAATATCGTCAGAGTGTTTGTTTAGGCTGATGTGTTAGCATGGACTAGGTGAAGATTCCATTGCTCTATAGAGGGTCGTGTGTATTTATGTTTTTTCAGTATGTATAATATGACCAAAAACTTTGGAACTGGTAACTTACCCATCGGCGCGTCGTGGTGTGGTGTAGTAGAGTGCTGTCAAAAGCAAAAGGTTGCGAGGAGTAGGAGTTAGAAGCGAAGTGGGCATAACAATTAACAAATATACAGAAAATAATTAATTTCAACAAATCACTACAAAAATCTTATATATTTACAACAGAAAATCAATACAAATTTAAGTTACAATTTATACAAAAAAAACGTAATATTAAAAAAAAAAAAATCCACATTTAAAATGAAAACGATTGGTGCGGGGTGGGTTTAAAACATAACCATAAGAATATTACAGACGGAAATCTAAGTGAAAATTATAGATAGTTAGGAAAAGTTTTAAAGGGGGAGACGACAAGCAAGGAAGAAAGAAGAAAAATGTAATATAATTGATGATTCTTGGGGGGCGAGCGCGAGTGAGTCAAAACAGGTTAACCATTTAAGAAGGGTCCAAGGACAATGAAAAATATTATGGAAGGCACTTAAGGTATTGATATAATCAGAGAAATAAATCAATACAGAATACTATTATGTGCATTGTATAACCATATCAAAATAAAGATTTGAAATCATAAGGAGGGTACAAACAATAAACTCCAGTGTAACATTAGAGTGGATACTGGTGTATCGTAAGAAAAAGATTAAAGGTAATAGAAGATGACCAAAGAAAAGTAAAGACCACAATGAAAATCCTAACTTATTAACTTTGCACTATTACCCAGTAAAAATGCAGCCAAGAGTGGTATAATATAATTCAAGGAATATAATAACATTGCACATTGTGATAGCTAGAAAAAAGGGATCTGTGAAAGGGGAAGACGATGGCAAGGAAGAAAAGCATTAATATAACAAATGATCATGGTGAGTATTAACAACCAATGTATACGATTGCAACCATTTCATTACATTGTGATTTGGTCTGAACAGGCCATACAACTCTATGAATGTACTTTATCATTCATTCTAAACCAAAATGAAATACATGATGTGAAAACGTAAATATAAGGACAAAAGTTATACATAGTATTTTAATATGATAAACTGTGAAAAAAAAGATTAGAGGTGAGTGTTTACATAAGCCTTAATAATGGCAATGGTAAATAAGAAACATGTACAACAATTTGTGGATAGCTAGAAAAAGACATAATCGGGGTAGACGATGAGAAGGAAAAAAAGTTGGCGTATAAATGTAACAAATGATCAGGTTGAATTCATAATTACCAAGCAATGCATAAATATGAAAACATTTGATCTTAGAACAGCTTCATGTAATATGATATCATTTCAATCTTTAACAAAAAAACTCATGATGAAAAGGTAATATAGGGGAATAGACATGAACTCCTGATACATCAATAGTATGTAAAAGGAATGATTTAAAATAGTAATGTAAAAGGAATGATAAAATATGTCGGATAATAGGGAACGGCCCAGGAGAAGCGAAGATTATCAGGAAACTGTCAATTTCCACATACTACCTCGCTTCGTGAGAAGTTGCCTTTATGATAAACATGCACAAAAGATGGATGAGTGTTTACATAAGCTTAAAGTGAAGATAGATATTGATATTGGAGTGACTTTCAATAACGGAACTAACAAGGTAATTTAATTTGTTGAAGATATTTTACTTATAATATGTTACACAATAGAACGGTTTATTCAAACTGATATGTTTTTGTCGAGAAAATCGATACCATCGGAAATTGCATGTTGTGAATTGTCTTGACTATAATGTGTTTGGTGTTATAGGTCGGTGTCAGTCTCTGCATTGTATGGCTTAAATCGGTCAAACAGAATTTGTAGGTCTCTCCGCGAAATTGACATAGTTTTTTTTGAACCCAAAGTCCGAAATACACCAAAAAAATCTTCTGATCAGCCTGTTTTCCCTGTAAACAACCAACAGAAGACATTCACGCAAAACGACATTTAAACTTTGAAGAAAAAAATCTTTCCTGGAATGTAGGGTCTTTATTGACTCACACTGTATCTTGGGCCAACAGATTCAGTCGTTCGCGAGCCATGAAGCTTGTAAGTCTAGCTTTTTTATGTTGATGGGCCATATGTTGATCGATCTGTCCACCTGTTACATACTTGAAGAAACTGCATTATTCAAGCATGATGGCAACTTAGATAAAAATTGGATCGATTAAGCGCCAAATTAATTGGTCAGGCTATGAGTTGCAAAAATATTGGGCAAGACGCAGTCGAGCCCAATATTTTGAAAACTCAGATGAGACCATAAACTGGTGTTAAATCATCCAATTTTATCATGTTTTTGGATCCGATATTTTTCACAACGCTTGGACCCTCAAAACATGATAATGTATAAATTGACCAGGCAAATGGACATGATTGAATGCAGAGATCTTCTGCCACAAGCAGTGTACTCTATGTCTGTTTAGCGCCAGCTGTGTGGCCTTCGAAATCAATTACACTTTCTTTTGTTTTAAGCTATCACTGTGATACAACATATTTGTCACAGGCTCCTCTACAGTTATGGGCTATTAAAGTTATATACACTTTAAAAAATCTCTACAGCTTTACAGATAAATGTTACAAATATCGAGGACAATTACATGCCCCTGTGACAATACACTCATTTATACAAGGAACACAGTAATGTCAAATGCCAGATACATGTATGGTTACAATTTAATGGATTTAAAAACTGTTTATTATTAAAACGGGTATAAACTGAATTTAGTAATGCATTTTTGGAATCCTGGATTAAAATGGACTCATTCGGAGTTGTATTTACATGCAACCTTACCTGCAAATTTTGAAGAACATTTTCCATTATGTAAAAGAGCAATTAGATCAAATGGGTGACAAACAAGATACATCAACATGTGTAGTAAAAAATAACTATTA